>VVHJ01004459.1:0-10249 GCA_015107715.1 Tylochromis polylepis | reverse complement strand
GGTTTTTTTTTTAAATTTTATTTCTCCTTTTCTTTTTTTTTTTTTTTTTTTTTTTGAATTGAGAAACGTGTTTTCATTTAGGGCTTTTCTTTCATTTTATTCTCTTTGGGGAATAAAATACCTTGAAAAGGAGAGTGATGCAAAACAAAATTCTTGAACTCAATCTCAAAACTCATACAAAGCAACATTGAGGCGACCTCAAACCGACGTTATCGTAACTTCTGCGATGTCAGTTAAATTTTTCTTTTCTTTTTCCGGGTGACTATTATTCAGCAGTGAGTAGACATCTGGAAAAAGACCGCCAGCCGAGAGTTAGCCAACACTGAAATGTTTGCTGGGTATTGAAGGAAACAAAAATGCAAGGATTACTCAGCGTTCTGCTCCAGTATTTTACAGCTGTTTGACATTTATGCTTGAAAAATGAAGGTGGAATACTTTCTTTGTTTTAGATAGACCTATCAACATCTATTATAAATCTATCTTTGGGTTTTTAGTTGAATTTGAAAACATCAGTTTATGTGCGTCTCCTTGAACTCTGGGGAGTTATAGCAAGCATTTGCTGCTTTTTATTGTTTTGTAGGACAAATGATTGCGATTTAAGTCAATCTAAATATTTAATCGACATCAATAAAAATAAATTCTGTTTTAATTCTGTCTCTCTTGCTCTCAGTACCAGGGTTTCCATACCCAGCAGCAGCAGCAGCAGCTGCCTCGACCGCTGCAACCTTTCGAGGCGCTCATCTCCGAGGTCGTGCTCGGCCTGTCTACAGCGCAGTCAGGGCAGCTGTTCCACAGCCTGCCATCCCCACCTATCCTGGGTAAACACACTAAAAAATAACAACACCGCTAATAGTGACGATGATGTCACACATCAATCGTCTTAAAGGCATGGCTGCACTTTTATATATATAAAAAAAGAATGCATGCTGTGTGTTTGAATATAATTGTTTTTATTGAGATTTTGATATTGATAGTTGGCTGAGCTGAAATACCATTTCCTTGTAACTCCAAAATGGTAATAATAGCCACATTGAGTAGTTTTTTCAGTGTTTAATAAGCAGCTGAAGAAACAGTAGTATCACTTTGAGGCATTTGCATACAAAGAGGTGGTATTTTTGTCCTGCATGTTGCACGGTGTGTAATAATCTCACCCTTCTTTCTCTCTTCTCTCTCTCACAATCTGTTTGGCACCGTTTTCCCATCTTTTCCCCCTCAATCGTCACTCTTGTTTGTTGTTTTCTGCACTGCCCACATGGTGGCGCATCACACCATTTTTTTTCTTTTGTTTTGTTTTGTTTGTTTTGACTTCCCACCACCGCTCCTTTTTTCTACTCTCTATCTTTCCCACCCCCCTTCTCCTGTATTATCTGTTTCTCTCTCAGTGTGATGGCCTATCAGGATGGTTTTTACGGTGCAGCTGATCTCTATGTAAGTACGCCTGCCTCTCCTCCACTGCCTCCCTCGTCACCTACGTTTTCCCCCTCCCCCTTGTTGCCTTGTGGGTTTTCAAGTGTGAAATGGCACGGATCAAACCCGTAGAGACGTGTACTTTTGAGTGTTTTGACTCATCACCGCTTGACATTTTACGATCTCACTGAAACTTAAATGAGGCCTTTGATTGAAATCAAAATTTGCAGTCTCCCATTCAATGCGCCAGCGTTCGCTTTAAAGAAATATCCTGGCTTAGCAGTCCAGCACAACACAGCAAAACCGTGCGCTCATTCGTGAGTAGACTCCTCTAGGGTTTGTCTCTGTGCATTTGTGAGCGCATTTGTGACCAATGTGATTATGAGTGTGTGCCTGTGTGTAATGGTGTGTGTGCGCGTGTGTGACCAGGTTGACAATAGATGTTTCTGTTCTCTCTGTAGACTAGTGTTTCAGGACATTAGTGGCAGATTGCCCCAGGTAGGGTTTTACACACTCTGTGTGAGAGCCAGTGTGCATCCTCCTCGTCTCCAATGACTGCGTGCTGCTAGACATTATTGACCATCTGAGACTGAAATGCCTTCTCTGTCTTCTTCTACTAACTCACTGGATTCTGACATGGGCGGAGTTGCGGAAGGGGGAGGAAAGAATGCAAAACATATAAGGAAAAAAAAAAAACAGCGGTTGGTCTGATATGTTTTTCTGTAAATTAAGTGCAGTATCCAACAGAAGTAGTGGAAAGGGGATCGAGGGATATATGTTTAGTCAGCGCTTGAAAAACTAGATTGAATCTGATCTATGCTGACACATCAGCTTTCCATTAGTTTGGACACACACATACAGCGTTAGACAAATTTATTAGATCGCCACCCAATGTTCGTTTTATACCACTGAATTAACAGGATTTGTAATTAGCAAAATCATTTTTTAGGTGTCTGTAATGGTTAATCTGCCAGAATGCACAAGCTCTTTAATTAAAATGATACTTTTAACGCTAATTGTGGTTACTCATGAATTTTCAAATTTACTGTTTGACAGTAAAAGCAAAACAAAATAATAAAGCATGTTTTTTTTCTTTTATTAAGAGGCCAAATTACAGGTATTTACTTGCATCCCTGAGCAGAAAAAAATAGTTTTAGTGGTTTTAGTGTTACGCTTGATTAATTTCTGACCTCTCAGGATGCTCAGCTCCAGTTTGGGTATAAAATATGAAATTGGTTTTTTGCCTAATAAACATAATCCTTAGTCTTTGAACAAGATTTTTTACAGATTCCTAAAATATTTGTGTTTTCTTGTATTTATGACAGGTGGTCTAATAAATTTGTTAAGCCCTGTATACCCGATGGTTGATGGAACAAACAAATGTTAAGCTTTCAATCACTTTTATTTTATTTCATTTATTTATTTTGTGAGAAACTCCCTGAAAATTGGGATTGAATAGCTGTCGTCATTTTTAAGCCCGAACACTTGTTCATTTTGTGAAACCTACTTTTTAAATATCACTTGAGCGATCGTGCACCGTAGCTTTCTAAGACGTTGCATTTCCCATAACAAAAAAAAAGAAATAAGCTAAATAAGTAATACGCAAACGTGTGATTTGAGTACACAGAGTACTCGCAGTTTTAAAGGGACGTAGAGAGAGATTTCCCTTCATCCAATTAGCAGATCATTCAGACCCCTTCCAGGAATCTCCCTATCTGTTTCACCTGTGGCATGCTAACTGAATCAATGTCAGCATGCGGACATACTTACAAGGCTGACTCCCCACCCCATCCCTTGTATTTTCCTCCCAAATCTTCTACTTTTATTTCTGCAAACCCTCTTTTTTATTCATCTTTTCCTCCTTTGATTGTTAGAGTAGCTCAGACCTTTACTAAAGGTTCTTATCTAGTTCAGTACTTTCTCTTCCTCTTCATTTTTACCTTTTACTATTGTCATACCCTTCTTTTCTACTCTTGTGTTTCTCTGTGATTTCCCACCTCCCCCCCCATCCTTCCCCATCCTTTTCCATCACCTCCACTTTCTCCGTCACTCCTTCCCTCATCTTCCCCTCCTCCCGGTCCAGCCTTCCTCCCATAGCAGCAACTGTGTGGTCCTGAATGCAGGAACTGATTCCTTAGGGTAGAATGCAGTGGTGTGTGTTTCTTTCCTTATTTATTTATTTTTGTTTCCATAGGGATGTTTGGCCTAATACACTGTTTGTTCTGAATTCGGGAAAGCATGCTGTGTCTGTCAGTGATTGGTTGCTGGCCATGTGAGAGTGTGTGTGTGTGTGTGTGTTTGCCCTCTTTTTTTGTTTTTAAATCCGACTGGCTGACTTGTCGTCTTACACCTGTAGTTTTAATTTTGTGTATGTTCATCAGCTGTTCATCCAAACATAGATAATGACACGATCATCCTGCCACTCCTTCCCCTTTCTTTAACTGTGTGTTTTTGGTAGGGGAACCAGGGTGGGGCACAGTTATGGCTGTGAACTCTCTCTCCCTTGATGTCTAACTCACTGTGGGATAGATAAAGGAGATTCAGAGCCACAAACACACACACACACACACAAAAAAACACCATTGTGTGCAATTAAGAGTATGTTTTTTTCCCATATTAGCCATGAAGTGAGAGAGCCACACAGAGCCTGAGCTACATCCTTGTGAATGCTGTACTGCACCAGATTAGCCAGTTTTGCTGACTGACTGCTTGTTAATCTCTCGCTCTCTTCTCAGCAGTTTTTTTTCCTCACAATGTAACACTTTAGATTCACTACTAGTGTTTTTTTAATAGTCTGCAGAGGAAATATGGCAAACTTTAAACAAGCGTTTTCTTTTCTTTCCATCCCGTCCTGCCCACCCTTTCATCGCATCTCTTTCTCTCGCTCCTCTTTTCCTATGCTGCACTCTTCCCCTCTTTTCTGTCCTCCACCTCTCTCGTCTCCATCGGCTCCTCACAGGGTGGCTATGCAGCGTATCGATACGCCCAGCCGGCTGCAGTAGCAACTCCTGCGGCGGCAGCAGCTGCAGCAGCAGCTTACAGTGACAGGTGAGCGTACTGTCCCGGACACTCCACTTTTTCTTTTTTCTTTTTTTTCTTTACCCAATGAACCATTCACATACAAAACAGACTGAGATATGTTTTTTTTAAAAACCCAAAGATTTCCACAAAAATGATTTTTTTTTTCCCTCATTAAATCCACTTTAATTACAAAAAAAATCACCTTGGCTTCTTTTGTTTATGCTTACTTCTGCGTGGCATGTAAGTGCATGGGTGATGTCTTTGTCTGTAAGAAAGCTGTAAAACTCATTCCTTCTGTCTGTCCCCAAAGTTAGCACTAAATTTAGAAATAGTGTTTATATACTTTCAGTGCAACCAAAGCATAAGGAGCTGGGCTCACTGACAGATCAGATTTTAAGGTGATTGAGGCGGTTACTTCAGGATGATAATGTTTTGCCTGAATATTACTACCCCTGTTTTTTTGTTTTGTTTTTTAAGTTTTATTAGCACTGAAATTACTCTTTATCGTTTCACTTCTTTATCACATTTGGTACTTACTTTTGCATAACTATATTGTGTCAATACAGGGACAGATATTGATATATTAAATACATTAAAATACTATGGGAATACTACGAACAACGAAGCTCATCTTATGCACCACCATCCTGAGGTTACATTAGCAACGTGAGCAAACTTGCAGAAAAACCATCCGACACTGGACATGCTTAGGTTGACAAAGCTACATCCTGATTCAGAGCCTCAGTTACACGAGTAAAAATAGGACAGCAACCTTTTTACATCTAGGAGAAAATCTGTGGCTGATTCTGTCTTCTGGCAGCATTTCTGGAAGGTTTTTTGAAAGTGTTTGTTTCCTCGACGATCTAATTTTTGCAGAAAAAAAACAAGTGAAGTAAGATAATTTTATCTTACTGGATAAATCAGATATTGGAAAAGTTTAAATTTGAGGACGTATTTTACAGTTGAAAAAAGGTGATAAATTGCAATATATATTATTGCGGTACTCAGCGTCTGGCGGTTCCCATGTCTGATGCATGTAGAGCTGATTGTTCTCATGCTTGTGTCGGCCGGGACGCTCTTACAAAAGAGAGTTTGAATCTGAAGAGTCATTTAATCCCGCTTAGGTAAAGGTTAAATAAATACAAAAATGAACCTATGGCTTACACGAAACAGTTTGTCAGACGCTCTCCTGATGTGATCTGTTCTTAAACTTTTGCAGTGCCGTGTTTCCTGATCTAAAATACAGGGAAAAGTTTAACATTTTGTTGCCGTCCTGCTCTGTAATTTTAACACTTTGGGTGGGCTGTATGTATGCAGCTAATCTAAATCAGCCTGTGTAACCTTTTTCCCCCCCCTGATAGTTATGGACGAGTTTACACAGCAGACCCCTACCACGCTGCACTTGCCCCAGCTGCCTACGGTGTTGGAGCCATGGTAAGTCCATGTAGGGCGTAAATACTGTTTTGTGGTCTGTTCACAATTGTTTGAATATGTTATGTTGTAGTCACCGATTAATAGGCATAATAGTGTTTACATAACTAAGAAAGAGCCTGAATTGAGGAAAAATGAGCAACTGGGGCTCCTTCAGTTTTATTTTACTGATGTGTATCTGGCATGAGGGTCTTGTGTGACTTTATTAGGCTATGCGTACACAGGCAGCTCATGTTTGACGGATCAATTAGGTTTGGTCTTTTCTGTGATGTATTGATTTGAACATAAGATAGAATTACGAACCACAGCTTGAAACAACTGCAGTTTTGACTCTAGTGAAAGATTTTATTCACTAAGTGTTCCTTTTATTGCTTTGTAGGCCACGCTGTACAGGGGAGGCTACAGTAGATTCGCTCCCT
This sequence comes from Tylochromis polylepis, assembly GCA_015107715.1. NCBI lineage: Eukaryota > Metazoa > Chordata > Actinopteri > Cichliformes > Cichlidae > Tylochromis > Tylochromis polylepis. The sequence goes on along the minus strand of VVHJ01004459.1, from coordinate 3,971 downwards.
ACTAAAGACACTACATTTCCCAGGAGCTCCTCTCTTCCATTGAATTACTTTGAAAGAGCTCCCCCTGTTGTCGCGGAGGTGGACTGCACCCAGTTTTAAAATGTGGACTCGACCACAAAGAAGATATTTCAGATCCCACCCCAGAGCAGTCCCACGTTTTCTTATATACGCTACTACAGAAATAGAGGAATGCTGTATTAAAGACTGAAGGATGGCCTTAATGTTAAAAAAAAAAAGAAGAAGAAGAGAAAAAAATAAGACTTAAGATGGCCTCCTTCCCTATTGCACGGCTGTATTATAGTCTCCCCTTCTTATTCCCTCAGCACTCAGCAGCACAAGATTTGGGACAGAGCCCAGATGTTCTTCCAAAGGCTGCATGTGGATAACTGACACTTAAAACAGCCGTCACCCGTGTGTGTGTTTGTGTGTGTGTGCGTGTGTGAAAGAGCCGAGTGCTGTGTGGCCTGCGCACGCTCTCCACTGAAGGAAAAAGAGAAGGAAACACACAATGGAGGTGTCCACAAAACATCAGGGCAGTAGGAAGAAAGAAGGTGCACTGAAAGAGCACCGAGAAAACATTCTGAACCAGAATGACAAGTCACTAAAATGATAAAACCACCCACGGATGGATTTCATAATTCCTCCTTGACGTGGGCGGATAGTAAGGAGAGGATTTCCAATCCTGCGGTGTTCTTTCTGGCAGAGGGAGACTGAATGTGGCAGCTTGGAGAGATGATGTGACGGTTTATAACGCTATAGAAATCACGTCCGAAAGCTGAAGGAGGGAGGGTTTATTAGAGCTGTTCCTTACCTCAAGTTTTCTTAGTATGTGGAAATGGTAAACCTTTAAACTTAAAATTGTTATATGCAAAGAAATTAGTTTAGAGAGAAAAAAAAGTTACCAAATTATTATTATTAATGATATTTGTAATTGTAATTATTCTCATTATTACTCTTATGAAACCATTCTTATGTTTGAGTCAGCAGTCCCTGCTGTCGTGGATTCAACAGTGAACCCTGGGGTTAAAAGTCATAAAAATAGTACAAATATGCCGTAAGGTATATGAAACAGCTTATATGTGCACGGGACTTCACCGTGTGCAAGTGTCAACCGACACTACAAAAGTGGCAACACTACAAAGAAGAAGAAGAATGGGGGGGAAAAATTTTCCCGTTTAGTCGAGTTTACACCCAAACTAAACCCTGGGGTTCAAATAATGGTTCGTCCTCTTAATGTAGGAATATATTTGGATCCCCACCCCGCCCTTCCATCTTTTGTAGAGTGTCCAGCAATGGATGAGTCTTCCTGAAACATACTTCTGTTGGTATTGTGTTTAAGATGCTGCCAGCAGCAATTGCTGAGCAAGAGAGAGAGATTCAGTTAGTGAGTTTGTAGTAAATATTTAAATGCAAAACACAATTGTGCATATTTCTATTCCATTGTATTCTATATTTCCGAAATGTGGCTTTTTTTTATTTTTGGGCTGTTGTTTTTGTTCCAAAGATTTGTAGAAAGCACATTTTTCTGCCGTATGTATAAATATATTATCTTTGTTATTGTTATTATCATAATCCTATAGCTGTTTTTATTATTTACTTTCATCTTCTGTGTTGTTCCTTGTCCTGTAAGGTGCAAGGTAATTTTCAAGTGATTTTGTTTTTTTGTTTTAGTTTTTTTCTCTTGGGATTAAAGTTCTTCAGCTAGAAAGCATAACTGATTAGGGACAAACAAAGGTATGCGTGTCACATTACCAAACTTCTGTCCTCTTGGTTGGCTATTCAGTCCAGGCTGTTTTTTTGTTGTTGTTGTTGTTTTTTTATTTGTTTTTGATTGATCATAGGATCTGCTAGTTTGACATTTATCATATTTCAAAATATACAGTAACACTTTTTTCTTTTTTGTGTACGTGTGTCCATGTTTTGCAGGTGACTGAGATGTTTGGAATGAGTGAACGTAGGCCTGTAGCACTTGAGTTAAAACAGTCTGCATTGTTTTGGTTTGAAATCGTAACGATTCCTCACATTTCAGTGGCTAAATCTGTCAGCTTGGCCATTCTGACTACTCTGGATTTGTTTGAAAAAAGTGTTATCGCTCATACATGCACAGGTTAAGGTTCCTGGCAAAAAAACAATTTCTCAGCATGGGATATGAAGTTGTTTTTATCCATTTGTTAATTTCAAAGCTACCTTTTGTGTTTTCCGCTTCTCACAATTAGGAAAACATGCTTTTCATTAATATACTTTTTCTTTCTTTTAAATGTGCTGCTGTTGGATTTTCTCAAGTCATTTAGTGCTACTTTTAAAAAAAAAAAGTGAAAAATCTCCATATTAATGTAGAATGTGCTCCAGACACTTTTTTTTCTTTTTTTTAAAAAAAGAAAAAAAGGCACTAGCCAAAGATGCTAACAGTACCCAGCATGTTCTGGCTTGACATGTGCTACACAAAATACTCAAAGATGGACTTTTGGAGCCACTGAAGGCATGGACAAACCAGCATGAGCGATACTTGTCGAGTTATATATAAAAAAAATAGTTTTGCATGAATCTTGTGTCTTTTCATATTTGAATCTTGAGCAGCAGAGCCCAGCTGCGTTCTTCTTTACCACTAAACTCCATGACAGGCAGCTAGCAAATCTAAGCTAGTTAACGCATCAATGAGCACAGTGCTGTTTGGCAAAAAGGCCTGGTGACAAACAAAATGGCTGCCGCACAAATGACACGTGGCAGCTTCATTTTCTTCCTGTTGTGGTTTTCTTGCCAGTGTATTATAGTAAACTATGTGGTCATCCTTCATAGTTGCTATGGTTTCTCAATGAACAGTCCCTTTCCTCTGTCATGTCTGTATTCCCCTTGACTGCCATTATGTTTTTTTGTTATTGAATGTCCATATAAAATGTTTTATATAAAAATGTTTTGTTGTGATTGAACTTCTCAGATTGTTTTTTTTTTCTTTCTATGCATTAATTAAAGTGGTTGAGTATTATATTATAGTGCAGCTGGCAAACCTGGATGCAGCTTGACGTTTATTGTCCACACTGGCCACTGCAAGCAAACGGTAAACATAATACTGTGTTTATGATAATAGGATGAACACGATGGTATCTACTACAAATAAGCATCGTTATTATTCATTTGTATTGTGCGACCAAATTGTTCCACATTTTGTCACGTTACCACCGTATTTCAAAATGGATTAAAATCATTTTTCATCCCATAATGACAAAGTGAAAAACGGTTCGCTTGAAATCTGCGAATTTATTGAATGTACATAAGTATTCACAGCCTTCTCAGTGACACTCATAATTGAGCTCAAGTGCATCCTGTTTCCACTGATCATCTGTCAGATGTTTCTGCAACTTGATTGTCCACCTTGAGTCCGCTTGTGGTAAATTCAGTTGATTGGACACGATTTGTCACACCTGTGTAAGGCCCCACAGTTGATAATCCATGTCAGGCCACAAACCAAGCCATGAAGTCCAAGGGATTATGGGTAGACCTCAGAGACACAGTGTGTCAAGGCACAGATTTCTTCAACAATGACAGTGGCCTCAATCGTTTGGAGTGCGGAACCACCGGGATTTTCCCTAGATCTGGCTGCCGGCCAATCTGAGCACTTGGGGTAGAAGGGCCTTAGTCAGGGAGGTGGCCAGTAACCCAATGGTCATTCTGAACCTTCTATAATGATGGCCATTTCTGCAGCACTTCATCAATCAAGCTTGTATGGTAGAGTGGCCACACGGAAGCCACTCCTCACATAAAAGCCCAACGGGAGTTTTCCAAAAGGCAACTGAAGGAGTCTCAGACCATGAGAAACAAAATTCTGGTCTGATGAAATAAAGATTGGACTTTATTGGTCTGAAGAAACCAGGCAACCTGGCCACTACCATCCCTATAGTGAAGCATGTTGGTGGCAGCATCATGCTTTTTGACAGCTGGACCTCAGAGGACCAGTCAGGGTAGAGATGATTGTA
>VVHJ01004458.1:1590-24133 GCA_015107715.1 Tylochromis polylepis | reverse complement strand
ATTTATATTTTTATATTTATATATTTATTTTTATTTTTTTTTTTTTTTTTTTTTTTATATAAATATATATATATATATATATATATATATATATATATATATATATATTAGCAGAGCACTTCATAAAAAAGTGAATCTGTTTTTATTTCTAATTCATGTCTCACATTTGTCAGTCTTGGCATCTATTCACTTAAGCAGATCATTTTTTTATTGCCCTTGTGATTTTGCTTGCTACTTTGATTTTTAAACCTAATTTCAGAGAGCAAAGAGCCCCATGTGATGTGTGTGAATCACTTGTTAGTCACCAGGCAGTCTTCTGCATCCTATTCCATCTGCTACAGTCTGCTGCTTGTGATAATCATGACATCATATCAGTCAGTACAGAATCTTGTTTATTCATTCAGGCTTTGACATGTGAAAGTCCACCCTGGCTACAAAACTGTGTATTGGATCTAAAAATGTATGCTAATAAAGTGGTAGTGACAGATTGAAATACAGATCGGTATGAGTTCCATTTGGTGTAGCTGTTGGGTGGCCCATGGGTTGTAAGGATGCTTTGGTATGATTGGTGACATGATGTGTTAGGCATAAATAAAAACCCTGTTTATGTAACAAGCCCATCTGCGGTATCGCACTGGGATCACAAATAACATGGCTTCAGATGCGGTATATGTAATTGTACGTGGCGACACAACCACGTGCACAGGTCAGAGACAGACAGATGGAAAGGGACTAATAATTATCACCACTGGGACCAATTGACAGCTGCCAATGTGTGTTTGTTCAGATGTTGGGTTGTGTGACAGATACTGAGAGACAGTGGTGACATTCTGAAGCTATATCTCTGAGTAATGTCAGTTAGGTAATAGATAAATACAGCAGATGAACTGGTGCTGCAGGATGCTGGGACAAATTTCTTCCCCTCTGAACCACCAGACAAACTGCACAGTAAACTAGGGCTGTGATCACATCTTGAACCAAAAGTTTAAACTGGTTTGCAGACACTTGGTTTGTTAAGCTTTTTATTATGGTCATATATCAGCACGAGATCACCTACATAGAGCGCCCGCCTAATGTGTTTCCGCGATGCTGCACGCTCTGTGCAAATGTATGTGTGTTTGTGTGAAACAGCTTGATGTCTGACAGGGGAATTGCATTACGGCCACAGCTCCAGCCGTACTCCTCTCTCCTCTAATACTCTCTTTTCACTTTGCTCCATCCATCAAAGAGACTCTCGCACACACACACGTCTGCACGCGTTCACGTTTTTTACCTCATTTTCTGTCATTAACACACAAACACACACACACACTCCTCCATAGTCTTGTCATCAGTCTGCAGTTTGCAGCCAGAGAGCAGTCAGCATAATCTGCTAAATCATATAAAAGACCTGCACGCATCACTAAACACTAAAACTCTAAAGTCTGAAGTGTATGCACTAAGTGTACCACAATCAAATAAAATGAAACAAATGAGTTGGAATATATGAAGTAAATTTAGTTAATTAAAAACAATTCTCCCAGTATCGTTAACGTACCTTCCACTCTTCCTGTCAAGCATGCTATATCCAGTAATGGTAGCAAAGTAAGTGTGTCCTTTTCTGCTATATCTGGTGCTGCGTTGGCATAAACAGTCACTGACAGAGTTATACATCTTTTCTCTGCCGTTGTCCTCACTGTGCACAAGGCTTATATAAAGTGACACAAAAGGGAGAAAGATGAAAGTAAAGAAAAATGAAATATAGCGGTCTTCTGTACGCAAGAAGTTGAGACCTTGCTTTTTGGGGGGGGGGGGGTTTAGTGTGCATTACCCTTATGCCATGGATTAAAGTGAGAATGTATAAAAAACCTAAAACGAGCAGCTGGTCTCCATGGCCGGAATCTGCGCCCAAGTGAGACTGATGCTGTCCTTGGATATTTTTTTCTGTAATATTTCTCCCTCCCTCTCTCCGTTTCACTCTCTGACCTTCTGTTTATGCCCGTGGTAACTCTAGAGGCGTTATGGGTGCCAGGGGAGTGTGAAATTAGTTGGCCAGTCAACAGCCCACTCTAGCAGGTTCCTGTGGAACTCGCCATCACTTCCTCCTCCTCACGTGTGTGCAGTGCTGCCAGGGTTTGGCTACCCTTCAGCTAAAGGTTCAGATGGAGACAATAGAAAGGGTAAACAGGTTAGACTTCTTTTTTTTTTTATTATTTAAAGATCAAAATCTAATAATAATCAAAGCTGTGGCTACACTTTTCACTCCAACTCCAACTGATGTAGTAGACAGTATGATTAGACATGATTCATGATGTTAATATGATAATATTGCACAGTTTTATCAGGACAAAGCAAATTTGGCTCTGTTGTAAAAGGTTAATTGGCTACTTGCCCTAATGGGCTGACAACACAAAGGGATAATTAATCATCAAGAATGGAGCATTGTCTCGTCAGCGTCAGTGTCATTGTCAGAAACTGTGATGTTGAACTGTGCACCTGAGCTCTCAGTTATTTGTCTGGGTTTGTAAGAAAATTTTCAAGCAGCCAGACAGACACTTTGTGAGTGGATGGAGTCCATGTTATTTTGCTGAGCAATAGATACCATTTTTTATCTTTTGTATCCAACTTTACAGCAGTTACAGTTGGGAAATGTTTCATCAGTATTTATTTACAAGTGTATGTATATGAGATGCCCTCTGACCAGGGTACATTAAATAAGAGATGAAGCTGTTTAGTTTTTTGGGGCCAAGGTTTTTTTTTTCAAAGCTCAGCCAGCACAGGCTCAGTTAGATCGTTGCTTGGGCTGTTGGTAGTTTCTGTCCTTTTTTTTTTCTCAAATCACGGGAGTCTAGGGGACAGTTTATTTTAAATAAAAATTCAGTCACACAACATTGCCAATAGTTAATGAGAAAGAATTGGTCTCATTTCCCTGCTGATATACTGTATAATGACCATTATGTTACAAATAAAAGCGAGAGGTGTGCTGCTCCCTTCAACTTTGAATTACTTGTTCTGTTACTGTTCTCCTCACCTCTTTTTCAACTTCTATCCTTCCTTTCTATGCATTAGTCACACCAGACACTGGCGGTGTGAAGATTATTCATGGCATCTCAACACGGCCATAGGCCCGGGGCATGCATAGAGGACAGGAAAAAGGTAGAGAAACAAAAAGGAGGAAATGGAGTGTTGAGCTTGCTCTGCTTTATCTGTGGAAAATTGATACATCAAGGAAGGACACAGGGGAAAGGGACTGATCTTTTACAGTAATCTAACACAGATCCATTTAGCCGTTTCTCTTCCATCTTTGTTTAAAACAGTACTGCCCTCTGGACTGGGTTAGCCACACAGTAATTCCACATTATGGTAATTTCATGCAGTATAGTGCATTATGTGCAGTCATTTTAGTGTTTGGTGTTTCGGTGGGCAGCACTGTCACCTCACAGCATTAAGGTTCTTAGTTTGAAACTCCCGGTTGGTTGCTCATCTTTTAGGTCCTCCAGTTTTCCCCCACAGTCCAAAGTCATGCATGTTAGTTTAACTGATAGTTTTAAATTAGTGGTAAATGTATATGTTAGTGTAAGTGGTCGTATGTCTCTCTATTTTAGCACTGTGACGAACTAATTTCCGGTCCAAGGTCTTCATAGCCGATCTTAGATTGGATAGGCTTTTTAAAAACTAGATGTATGGCTTTCATTTTGTTAAATGTTCAGAGTCAGGTCAGTATTCATCAATAATGTAGATGTGGTTTACTTTTAGCTGGTCTTTCTCCAAAGCTGTTGGCATAGATCTGTAACATACCAGTACTTCAAGTAGCTTAACCTCTGTTCAGCATCCTCCGACACTCATTCATGGTAGTAGCTTGATAATTATGATAGCCTTGATGTTGTTCCCACTAGTCACATCCTCCAGCTCTACTTGGGGGTTTCTGAGGTGTTTCCAGTTCACATTCAATATGTAATCCCTTCACTATATTCTAGGGCTGCCCCAGGGTCTTCTCCAGTTTTATGTCCCCTTAAGGTTTTAATGCCAAATTCTTTCTGCATACATTAACCCTTCATCTTGTCCCTGAGGGTCCAAAAACCTGTGAAGGAAACTTAACTTTGTCTTGTTTTCCGTCAGTTTCCAGAGCTCATGACTACAGGTGATAGCTGAAATTCTGATCGGGTCCCTTTTCACAGTACAGCACCTGTATCGCTGCAGGTGCCACATCAATAAGCGCTGGCATCTTTGTTGCTGTTTTAGGCTGACCCATGAGCAAGGCCACAGGATACATAAAAATCTGTCATTTCAGTTAGGAATAAATTGTTTACCACACTCTTTTAGCTATAATCAAGGACTTTCATGGCTCAGTGAAAGGCCTCGGTTCTCCATATTCCCTTTGCACCTCCAAAGGAACATGTTAAGGTGTTCTTATAGAAAGTGGCTTGAACGTCCTCTACAGTATAGAGCACATCACCTTATTGACTATCTACAGACTTATGACCCATTGCCAAGCATAACGTGAAGGAGTTTACATGTGATCTAAGTCACCAGAAACCATACCCCCCCATACTTTATTTCGTATCTTGGGTAAATTTTATATTACAGTGAGAAGTGAAAAGCGATTATTTTATGTGTTGCACTGAAAAGACGCAAGACTCTCATTATAAGCTAAGGGGTTTGTTTAGCTGAGCTCCTCCTGTATATGAGATTGAGGCGCAGTTTAGAGTTATGTGTTAATCACACCAGCTGACTCTTGCTTCTAATTTAGCTTAATGTTAAAGACCCTGCAGAGCATAAGCTGTCTGTGTACAAACAGATTTGCTGTCTAAGACCTTAATATGTTCTGCCCAGTGAGCACAGTCCAAATTCTGCTTTGGCCTTGATAGCCATTAACACTCCCATGTTGCCCAGGAAAGAATGAGAGCGCATATAGCATGTCCACTCATGTGCAGTAAAGCAAAGGACAGACTGATGATCATTAGGATGCAAGGTGTGATGCTGATTATGACTGTGTTTATAATGACCTCATCTCACCTTAGAGAGCTGTGCTATTTGAGGAAAAAGCCATTTACCTGAGAAGACAAGGCAGTCATGTGAGAAAATGCTACACTGAGGCAGCTTAGTTTTGATGGCATCTGTAAAAATGGCATTTGCAGCTATGCTGGGATTTCACGCACAGAGACAAACTCAAAGAGCTAGAGTTATTAACAAGCTGTCCAAATATTAATCTGTTTTTTTAGCTGTCTTTGCAAAAAAAAACCCAAAAACAAATCAATCCTAATTAGGCATCTGATAACTGGCATGGAAATGTTTGCACTTCCCTTATGCAGAGCTTGTTCAATTTTTTCCTCCATTATACACTTCATCCACAAAGGTTTTTATCCCCTAAACTGGAATGTTTTTGGATCTTATATTATCTGGCATCCCCTTTCTTACTGTACTTGTGCATGGAATAAAATCATACCAGGTGTCAAGGTCGGTGTGATCTGTGTAAACTGAATTATTGCTACCATATGCAACAGCTGCAGTGCACTTTTTTCAATCAGGATAGAACTTCATGTAAATCAAATATTTTATGACAAATTCACAGTTTCAGTTCATGTTTTTGACTCTTCGGGATATTTTTTTTACCTGAATTTTCTTCATCTCAAATTGATAGTTGCCATCGTTACGGAGACAAATCCTGGTGTCCTAGGAAACTATGAGTAGCCATCATGCTGTAGGTTACATTAGGAGTTTGTGCACAAGTGCATGCTTAAGTGTAGATGCAATGGGTCCTACATTTGTATTTTTCTGAAGCTACTCTCAATATTGCAACAAAACCTAAGAAAAGAAAAAAATTGCATTGAATGTTTTTGTGATATTGACTATAGAGCTCCAGAGAAAGGCAAGGACCCAGTTGCCTTTGCTGAGTGCTGCCACTCAACAGCACATGATAAATCAATTAGAAATCCCTTTAACATGTTTAAAGCTTTCTTATCACTACCACAAAGAATAGTCTGCTTTTTGTTGTCCATGTCATCTCAGACTGATTTTAGAAAGCTTACTGGTACTCGCTTCCAGGAAGCTGTTAAACAATATTATAACCAGGGAGAACACAAAACTATCTAAGATATACCTGAAGCAACTAGTTAACTAATCCTTGCAATGGAAATTGCTTTCTATTGAGAAAGGCTGATATACAACATTGACAACAACATCGAGAAAGCAGAAAATGTAATAAAAGCCATTTAGGCTCGTCTTCAGTCAAGCAAATCAAAGCTTGGAATAATTTATTACAGCAGAAGAGTATAATTACAATTTGGAGTTTGGGCTCCAAGCTCGTCACTTCCCACAAACATAATACGCAAACAAATTGGGAAGTGATGAGTAAACATCCCCCCCGGTGCCTACAGGTGGATGGCGGTGTGCTGGAGGGGAATAAATAATGCAGCGGAGCCACGAAGCAGGGGAGCAACACCAATGACGTGGCAGAGGGAAACATGGGAACTTTGCAGCTTAATTAGACCACTAAATTTAGAGGGCGTGTTTGATAAATTAGGTGAGGAAAAGTGACACAAAGTGAGTCTTATGTGTGCAGTTCAGCTGTAGTTGTCTGCTTGACTTAGCTCATCCACTTTGCTTCTTCTTCTTTTTTTAATTTCAGGTTTATGGTCATTAAGATCTCTCTCTTTTTTTTATCTTAATTTTTTAAGTGCAGTTTAAACCTCATCCTTGGAAACTAAAGCAATTCATTACAGGCCTCATACAGCTCCCTTCTGTCTGACACATACAGTAGATAATATGTGTCACCCAGGTCTGGTCAGCTTAATTGCAAGGACCAGCAAAGGTTAGGCTGTGTACATAACCTCACAGTAAGTGTAGTGGTTGGGAGGAGGTATATATGAGTTATTGAAATGGATGAAATGATCATTTAAGGGGTTTTTTCCCCCCACATTTGTGTCATTCTGACATAGCCTCATCGCCTTGCTTCTCCGATTCGCCAACCCCTCCACTGTGCACGCTGCTGATGTTCAGTGCTCGGGCTCTGACATTAAAATGCGGCAGCCATTCTGGGCCTCAGTCCCCACGGTAATTGGAAAGCCGTCAGCAAGCCGTTGTTTCGATAGAGAGGGAGGCAGAGAAAGAGAGGCTGGGTCAGATGAGGAGAGCAAGAAAAGCAATAGAGAGTGGGGGCGAGAAAGAGACAAATAAGACTTGAAATCAGGGAAAGAGTAGACAGAAGGATTTAGAAATAAGAGGAAAGGGCACATGAGGTTGGTGAAGGATCAAATAAAGGCTATAAAGTGACTGATACAATATGCTGAGGGACAAATGGCAAAAGAGTGAAAGAGAGTGAAAGTGATGAAGAGGTTTAGAGATTTCTTGTCTTTTACGTAAATGCTGCAGAGAGTAGCATCAAGGTCCTAGTTCAGGGCATAAGAAAACCACTTGTTACAGTAAAAATACAGTCTCCTGTCTATATGTGCAACAGAAACAAGAACATCTCAGATCAGTGAAATACCATTTTAAGCATTTGATTTTTATTAATCTCCTATTTGTGATTACTATAGATGTATTGCATTTTGCTTTTTCATCTGTGGTGAAGTTCTGATCAGACAAGAGGCAGAATGACGCTGAATGCAACTTACAGAGCGGTGGCAAAGAAGTGATGAATGAAGACTAGGCGGAGCTCTGCTGCTGCTGTATTAGAATTCACCACCAGCGAGAGAGAGAGAGAGAGAGAGAGAGAGCAAAGATGGAAAAGGAAAGAGAGAGAATGAAGATGCAGCAGAGAGAAATGTTGAGGAGGAGAGGGATAACAGGGTGAAATGAAGGCGAGAGAATGGGAGAGAGAGGGAAAGGATTTGAGACGAGGGAAAAGAGGGAGGAGCAACAATTAAACCAAATCGGCTGGAGCTTTTTGACCCCCACCCCACTGCACACAAGCACACACACACACATACACATACTATCACTCCCTGCCTCAGGGAGTCATGGTGCGTGCACATTCGCAGGCAGACAGGCAGGAGATCAATCGTGCTCTGGGACGAGTGTGTATGTTTGTAAGCGACGTGTTAGCAACATGCTGGCGGCGGCATGTGCCATTCTAGTGAAGGTGCAGTGTTAGCGGGAGCAGAGGGGGCTGTCTGTGTATGTGCCTGTGCGCACAGCTAGAATGCACATAGAGGGCTTGTGGTGTATGAATGTGAGCGAGCCGTCAAAGGGGAGGGGAGCCACGGAGCGCAGCAGCAGCAGCAGTAGCAGCAGCACTGCCAGAGTGTGTGCGAGCGTGTGTGAGAGAGCGTGTATGTGTGAGGGGTGGAGGGGAGAGGAGAGGCAGACGCGGCGGGACTCCCGGGAGAGGGAACGGGAGTTGGGGAGCAAACCAAGCCTCTCTCCTCCACAGCAGGAGAACCAGGACCCAAGGACGAGGCAAGATCTGTAAACCAGCCTGGAGCATCTGGAATTGGGGACGTGTGGGGGATTTCTGTCCCTTTCTGTAGGGGACTTCTGCTGGACACCCAACTCAGGATGTGTTGGACTAAGGGAAGGGGGCTTCCAGACAGATCTGGCAGAACCACACAGAAAAGGAAGCAGTGCAGTTCCTCTTACCGTTATGTTTCTGCTTCTACCTCGATTAGGATGCGAGGCAGAGGGGAGAGATAGAAGGAGGAGGTAAAAGAGAGCAAGGAGGATACTGTCTATTGCTATTAAGGAAGGAAGAGAGGGAATAAGAAGAAGGGAAAGGTGAGGTAGTGGCTGTGAGGGGTGTGCTCTCCACTGATGACTCTCCCATGGAATACTGACTATTGACCCTTGATTGGCAGGTGCTGGAACTTGTTTATGAATCCCTCCCTGGCCACCATAACAACCAGGGGGTGTCACCAGGTTTCTGTCCCGCTGACGAACATGTCGGTGACCACAGGCTTCAGTTACCAGCTCCCTGGAATCACCACAGTGACATATGTGTTTGTTTACAGCCCTGGCTCTGTGCAGAGAGACCCAAGCCCACCTCATCACACCCCTCCAGCGCTGTCAGGCTCCCGCGGGCCCAAACGGAAACTCTACAGTGCTGTCCCAGGACGTACCTTCATTGTGGTCAAGCCCTACACGCCACAGGGGGAGGGAGAGATCCAACTCAACCGTGGAGAACGGGTCAAAGGTAGGACGGCTACTACATGTTGGACTAGCTCCCTAAACCTACTAAAGTAGGTAGTAGTAACACTACTGTTGTTAATATGTTGTATTTCATAGCATGTCAGCAACTTTCCATCATCACCAATGTTTAGGAACTGCTGGAAAGTCCATATCTACATGTGGCTTGCATGAGTATCAAAGTTGGGTTTCTTGCCGTGTAAGAAAAATCAAACATTCCTATGCTCTCATACTTCTCAGAAACAGACCAAACCATTACTTCACTATGATTTTTTGTTGCATAGCACTTATGTAATCTTTCTGTCTGGGAGTCATTTCACTGATGTTTGAGTTTGACATTTGAATTGTCATTTCATTAACCTCTTAAATGTGCTGTTTTCTGCTTTACACAGAGGTGCAGTGGTTTTCCTTTCATGTGTTTGTGTGCTTTTGTCTCCATTTATGCTTCACTCAAGACTATGACTGTAATGACGTAGAAGGTAAAAGCAATAATATTCTTCTCACCCTGTACCTGTCCCGCACACCACAGTGTGTCAACCCTACACCTAGAGTGAAGCAAGCAGCTCTTGGCCCTGTTTGAATCCACTTGAGATGTGTGTACAATCTCTGTACAAATTTGTGATTACTTCAAGGAGAGGGCATGCAAATTCAAACAGGTCCCGTGTGCTATTGGTTGTTGGTTTGCATACATATATTGTGTTCTTCCTCCTCTCTTAGAGTGCTTCCCCCTGAACGCACAACTGCTTTTCTCCCTTCTCTTATCGCCTGTCCACAGATACCCAGCACCACATTGACCTCACATCCCTACATCCTGCCACTTCACATACATCAACATGGATCAAACCCACATTAGCTTAATGGAAACAGTTCCCTCATGTCCTTAGAAAGACCAGAGTGAGCAGGGCAACACTCATGCTGAGACCTCTTATGTTCCTTTCAGATCTACAGAGGCACAGGAAGTACAGATTAAGGGTCAATTTGGCATTTCAATTTGGATTTTGTGCAAACAACCAAAGCGCACAAATGTCCCCACACACAATCGACACCCACAAACACACACACATACACACCTCTTACCTCTTATTCCCTTCTTAAAAACATTTAGTAGCAAGTCACTCAAACACTAGTCTAAACCTAGTGCCATGATGCCTTCACTGTCCTTACACATACAGAAGTATTCACCAAGATGTGTTCTATCTTCAGGCTTCCCTGACAAACTGTTTTTCAGCAGACCTCCTCCTATGTGTTTTGACACCTCCTTTTCATAATATTATGTCTGTTTTGTGGAAATACTGCTGTTGTTTAAAACTAACAGTGCTGTCTTTGCTGTAGAAAACCAAGTGATACAGCATTTTATGAAACAGTGATGCATACTGAGGTTGACACAAATGTTACTGTGAATGTGATGACTCAACAGCAGCCTAGTATGCTTCCATCCACTGAATGGATATGCTGTCACTAGCTTTTCTGTCTGTGCAACCAAATCCATAACCCTGCCACTAATGTGAAAACCCACTGCTTTGCTGTTATTTCATGTTAGCCATGCAGGAAACGAGCTTACCGTTGCATAGCTGCCAGCACCCTGGCCCGGCCAAGTTAACCATCTGGCTCTCTCATGCAACAGTGACCCTCATGACCATAACTATGTCGCGTTTACTGCTCTTCTGTAGTCTCAGGATACAACGTGAGAAATCTGTCACTGATGTCAGCTGGTTGTTGAAAGGCTTAAGGTCCTGGCAGTTCAGGTTTAATGAAAAAAGCTTGTTTTGTTTTTTTTGTGGTTTCTTTCTTTTGTGTATAGAACACTCATCTTGTTAAGCAAGCTTTCATGTAATTAAGTATAATTTGCATTTTTATTCATCAGATGGTCAGAAATGACAAGAAAATTCAAAAAGCTTTTTATCAAATAAAGTAACACAGAGTAAGTCTGTACTCTACTATCAATTCACCCCACAATGCCCATTCTGAGCCTGGAAAACCCTGTTTGGTAAAAAAAAAAAAAAATTCTGTTTAGTGTTTTTACAATCTTGAAAGAGAATGACCAGCTCTCTTGGCAGAAAGGAAGGCTCAGCTTGCGAAGCCATTTTCTTTAGGGATCTATGACCTTTGGTTTGATACATAATGGATCTCATCTAATCTGCATTCATAAATGAATGAGCTGCTACTAGTAGTAGGGATCTTTAATGGTGGGGGACAGAAAGAGGTAAAACAAGTAAAAGAGATCGTGGCACACAGGAGGATGTTTTTTTCTTTATCTTTTCTTGTGTCATCCTCCTGATTATCATGACAGATCAAAAGCACCTTTAAGGGATGATGATTACCGCCAAGTCAACAGTAGTTTCTCTATGTGTGCTTACATGAATGTCAAGTAAAAATCATGTCAAGTAAAAATCGTCAGTATTATTTGTTTCCCAAAGCTAAATATGCTACTTCTTTGGACCTCTAACATGAAGATGACTCATTTGTGTTTAGATAATTAGCTCCCGCCCCCAATATCCAGCCAAAGCTAATCTCTGTCCTCCTGTTAATGTCTGCACATCCTTGTTAATCACCTGCTATACCAGAGGAGCATCCCTATGATGAGATCAGACTGGGTAAATCTTACTAAATGATTTCCGTGTTTGTGTGTTTCTGTGTGAGTAAGACTCTGGCTAGAATCCGTGATTACATGAGCGAGCATAAGCTTACACATGTAACTGTCATTAGCTCACCTGTAAGACTGGCAGCCTGTTGAGGCATAGATTATTGTATGCTGTACAAGGAAGAGTTTGAAACATCATGTAATTATTGAAGATCTTTTCTGATTGGACTCATAGTGTTGTTCTACACAATAGAATGTAGTATGTAGTATTCCCATTCCATTATCATCGTCATCGTCTATCATCGTATCATTTTCTCGTCATCTGTTACAATATAAAGTATCTAATCCTTAAAAACTGAGAATTGTATCAATAATGTATCAATTTCTTGTGTCCTGTCACTTTTAGTGAACGATGATTATCTGGATTCAGATGGTAAATACAATAGATCTGTATTGCAACACGTCCCATAGCCTGTAGTTAAACGTAAAAACCCATAGTTCAACTAAGAACCATATGATGTCTCTTATATCTGTACACAGTTAATTATTATTGTTTTTTGCTCTTTGAAGTAAATTTCAATATCTAATAAAAGCAAACTGTTTAACCGGCTTCATTTTGCAGCTGAAGAGGGCTTTCAGAAAAAGTAAAGAGTTGTCCTTAATTACTTTTTAAAATATTTCTTTCAGACAGTGTGCAAATTAAAATGCGACAAAAATTCTACAATCCGTGTTGTGCTTGTTAGGATAAACCATACAAGTTAGCAGAGGCTGTTACATACAGTAGTGTATGTTTGGGTTGGGTAATCTTAGGAACTTAAGTGTACTCATACACTTAAGTTGTGGTACATATGTTTAGCTTTCTCAAATTGTGCTGTTATTGTTTGTTTCTTTACTTATTTGCTTACTTGTGCGATTTATAGTTCTGAAGGTACACTTTCATCAGCTCTTTATTGATATCTGTGGTGGTTTATAGCTGACAGTCCATGC
The DNA here is from genome assembly GCA_015107715.1 of Tylochromis polylepis. NCBI lineage: Eukaryota > Metazoa > Chordata > Actinopteri > Cichliformes > Cichlidae > Tylochromis > Tylochromis polylepis. Next base: position 11,466 of record VVHJ01004458.1, on the reverse strand, counting down.
AGTGAGGATGCTGATGATTACTGTCTTGACAACGATGATGAATACGATGAAAATGAAGGTAAAATGATATATTATTGTTTGAAAGAAGGATGACAAAGTGCTTAAACAGCTAAAACATTAACGAGACAAAATTGTGTGACACTATTTCATCAAAAATAAATAGTGTGACTGCTGGAGGACTGTATTCTGTATCTGTTTTCCTCAGTGAGCAGGAATCTTCAGGTTTTTCTTTAAATCTAATATTGCAGTGTTGATTTGTGGTGTTGTCTAATTAAAAAAGAATGTCCAATATTGTAATAATGTGCATATTTAAAGTAATTCTACTTTTTCATCCTTCATCAGCAGATGAGTTAGTTTCAATGACTGAACTAAACACCGTAGTCACATTAGCATGTGCTTTATCATAACCAGTTTCTCTTTGCTTGGAAAACCTCCCGTTCTTCACTATGTGATTGTCAGTCTCTTAGTCTGTTGTCTGCAGTCAATGTCTCTAGACAGCCTTCTTCTAGACAAACAGTCCCTCTGTCCCGCAGTTAGCAGGGTCATCCACATCCAGCTCTCCAAGCAGACTGTTGGTGTTAGGTAATGAGCAGTCTTCATCTTTTGTTACTCTCTGACTGGTACTGGTATCATGTTGCATTTGAAGTTGTGTTTTTGATTGTGCATTTCTCTGCTCAGGTCCGTAATGGTGGCTCAAGGAAATGAATCTTTACAAGATGATCAAATATTGTAGTCAGCCTGTGTGTGTTGATCCCCTACATTACTTTAAAGGCTCCTAAGACCCTCTTGCATCCCTGTTTAAACTCATTCCCTCACTCACCCCAGTGTTTGTTTCTGCTCTTTCCCTTCATTGATGTAATCTGAACTTATCATCTGGATGGACATCTCTTGAAAGGCCACTTATTGTCACTATGGTAACAAATGAGGACACAACCAGGGCAAGCATTTTGTCAAGTGTGCACCCTCACACACACGCGCGCGCGCGCACACACACACACACACACACACACACACACACACACATTATATAGATTTGCTTGAACTCATTTCATGTGTGTGTGTCGTCATGCTGTCTCCCTACCCCCCCACCTCCACAGGGAGCATTAACCGAATGTTCAGGTGATTCTTCTCCTCAACAAGGTGACACACTTAAGAGCATGCTTCCGTAACAGTGTATTACATCTCTTGCATACACACACACACACACACGCCTGTGCGCACACACACCACATACACTTTCTCCAAACGGCATTATAAATCTTGCAGACAGCCATGAAAATGAAACCAGTGCAAGTAATGTTGAGATTAGAAATTCACAAACATGATTAATGGGGTTTGGCCGCACCCAATGTGTGCAGAATATTAACGCTGCTGTGGGCAATAGAGGATACCTGGGCCAGCTATTGGGGCAAAAATACAAAAATACGCACCCATATGCTGGGGTTTAATGGATTACCCCGGGTCTACTTTTACACAACCTCAGAAGGCATCCGTTACTGCAGTCGGGTTCTTTGGGAACACACACAGTAGCTTAGCCTTTATCTAAAGCACGCATACTGAACACAGCCATTGAATTGCAAAAATTTTCAGTTGAACCCATGCTCTGAAGGCACGCTTCTGTTGTACTTACTGCTTTCCAACAGTAGCTATCAATGCGTTATTGTGCATATGTTTTTCTCGGGGCCAAGAAGCAGTATATTACAAATGAAACATTTAATAATGCATTATGTTTTTAAATAACACAGCTTGCCTGTATTAACACTAAAATGCATATGGATCTGTCAGTTACCAAGCAACAGGTGCTAAGTGCACTTTACAGCTCTGGCAGGTCATTTAAGACAAAAATAAAAACGATGAAATTGTGGCTTTAGCTAGTTTCAGAAAAATCTGATTTGGTTCAATAAACCAGTATTCTTTTACCGGCATGTCATTTTAAATTTTTTTTAAGCTTTTTAGTCAGATTCCTTCATTGTCTTGTCTGCAAATCAAGTTGGATAAAAGCCTCTTTTCTAAGTGTTGAATTTAGACTAAATATCATTGTTAGCTTCCAACAGTGAGCTGAGGGTGAATTAATTATCCTTCTTCTCAGTCTGGTAGTGGCATTAAGTGAACCCTCTGTGTGTGTGTGTGTGTGTGTGTGTGTGTGTGTGTGTGTGTGCGCATCTACTTATGCATTAGCAAGTGTGAGCATTTCTCCGTTGTTTTCATCATAAAGTGTGTATGGTGTACACATGTGTTTCGTGTGTGTGCGTGTGCTTGTCTCTGTGCAGCATAGTGTAAGTAATTGCCTCCCACAAGTTAGATAAACAGCATCCTTCAAGTATTCAGCAGCCAGCTGTCCTAATATCCGAGGCACATATGGGCAAAATGTCTCTCTGTCTGTCTCTCTCTCTCTCTCTCTGTCTCGATCTCTCCACAGCTTTTTTCTTTTTCTGTTTTTATTCTTCTTGCATACTTGTACACACATACATATGTATACGCAATATATATATATATATGTATTTATTTTTTTAAGGAGTAGCTTTTGATCAGTTTGTTTATGCATTTCTGGTGATTTTTGATCCTTTCTTTTTTACTACTTGTGTTCTTCATTAAGACTGAGTTAAACATAGATTTGATTGTTAACCTGTCAACACGTTTGACATGAGACAGGAGGATATAGCACATTTGATGTTGAGTATAATTTTAAAGAAGACGAAAATAGTGGGCAGACTGGCTGATACAACTATTTCTACATGTTTTTTTTTATCACGGATAGTGTCATACAGGTGATCACATCCTCCCTAAGTATAGCACCCTGTAAAAATATGTCCACATTATGGTGACTCTTGCTCCTTTACGTCAGTGGGATTCAAAGTAAGGACAAGGAGCCCATAGCTAAGAGATCAGGCTTTAAATTATAAATATTACTCTACAGTATTAAGAAGTGATTATCTTGATTACCTGAAGCTAATCTGAGGATCATATACGGCAACTAAACAGCAACAAATTCTGTTACGACTGGGATGCTTCACATCACAAGTGTTTTGAAACTTAATTCCAAAAGCATCTGTCATTGCAAATGGTAGTATGCATTTGATTAATCAGCGTCAGTGTGATGAGGGAATCTTGGACCTACTTTCCTAATGCTAAAAGTTTGAGATCCCCTGCCTAAATTAATAAAGATTAACTTTATTAACATCAAGAGAAACAAGAGTTGCATGACCTCTGTTTACCAAGGATTTTACTCTCAGATTTAAATTGAAAAGACTGAAGTGAAGTAAACATTTATACAAAGGATAAACCATGATGAAACACTTTTTCTATGTGGTATTTTTTCCATATTTGTGAGCTGTTTCCAAAAATCATTTTCACTTAATGTGCTTAGAGAAATTATCACTGATTAAAGGCACTTTCTACCAGCAAGCTACACCTTTTTCTACAATAAACTGTATGAATAAAATGTTGATATACTTAATAGAGTGAAATTTAAAAACATTTGCTTGCCTAACTCTACAAGGAGAGCCTGAGAGATCATACAGATATTTAATAAAATATTGCAAAAGTGTTTGAGGGATAAGAGACTTAGAGTCTGTGCCCAGTGTCTCTCAGGAGCAATTAATGTTATCACAAAATGGACCTGAAGCTAGTCCGTGTATTAACAGATTTCACTTGTTGGTCATTCATAACATCCCAAGCTGTGTGTCTGCGCTATTGATACTGGACAGGGTCACAAGCCTGAGGCAAGGACATTGCTGTCCAATCAGAGTAGCAGTAGGGTGCAAAGTCCTGCCCACGCACCTACTTGCTCCCTGCTGAACACACCACCTGTCCTCATATTCCACTCTCATCCTTTTTATTTATTTATTTATTTTCCGGTTAGTTTGTTTGTTTTCCAAATATCCCCATATGGTGCACCCTGGCTGACAGGATCATCCCACACTTGCCCTCTAACTGAAATTAAAACCCATGCTTGCCTAACATACATCTAACTTAGTGAGATGTAGCCTGATACAAAATGCTAATTAGAGACACAGCAGAAACAGCAGTTGCAGAGTTAATCAGCATATGAATAAACATGAGCCGGAACACTGCTGCATAAACAGGAGCCATTGACTGATGCAGATACATATTCAACAGAAACATTGTTATGTTTCTGACTAACAATCACTCTATCATGTACAGTGTGGCACACAGTTTAAGTTGAACAGGCTGCGGATGTTTGATACGGACAGGCGTTTTCTGTTCTGTACATTATCAGCCTACTTAGCAGTCATGGGCATGGAAGTGTGCATATAAAGGTCATGTCCTAACCTGCTGGTGTCAGCTAGGGTGGCTTTTAGCAAATTTCAAAAAGCCTTGTGTCTTGACCTCTTCTTGATGAGCTCCGTTTTCTAATGCATGCAGTTACCCTGAAATTTAAAACAAGTTAGCAAGAATTACCAATATGTTTAAGGCATTACACTAGCAATTAGAATTTTGTATTTACAGTGTTTTCTATCTCATTATGTCATAGCATAAATGTATACTGAACAACCACAGCACTAAAACCACAGACAGGTGAAGTGAATAACATTTATGTTCTGCCGGGAAACTTTGGATTTTGGCAGTCAGTTGGATGTTATTGATGCATACCACCCACCATGTTGCTGGAGACCAAATACCTCCCACTGACACAGGAAACCCACAGTGGTACCATCCCAAAGCATTAGCGCTGTCACAACGAATGGGATCTACACAGCAGTAGGCATATGGTTTTATTCGGTTTTTATCGATGGATAATGAAACTGGCAATTTTCTCTGTCATCGTGGCAGCAATGTCCCACTGTTATGGTCCTTCAAGGTTATTGTTATTACTAATGGCCTTAAATTCAACCTCATGTTCAATAGCCAGCCTGAATCACGTGCAGTTTTAGTCAGCAACGGGCATTTTTTTGTCATGTAATGATTTGTTTGCATGTGTGCTGATCAGGTCATTACACCAAGTTCATTTATCACAACGTGAACACTATCATTCATGTGAAACTGGTCAGTGACTGGTCGGTCAAACGATTAGCTATGTGACTGAAGACTCAGCAGCAAACAATCCATCTTTGATCTATTAAAAAAATCAACAGGCAGTCAATGGCTAGTCTGCAGCTAATTGATCACTGCTATATTCTGGTCCTGCTCATCAGTATATCAAGTGATCCAGATATGGGTTTTTTTTTCTTCAATATCGCTGTGTGTCTCTGTTTTCATTTTAGACTTCCTTATATTTAATGAAAAACAAAATTTTTATTTAATGTATTTTTCCCCTCTATTCCTTTAAAATCTAAGCTAGAATTTTATGTGGCTTTGCCCTGCAGTAAGGGAAAAGTAGAACCCAAGAAAGACGAGTAAATATTAAGGAAGCTGTTCTTTCTATTTTAGACTCCACCTGAGGGTCGATACAGAAGGACTGAAAGAATGAATAAAAAGCAAATGAGCATGAAAGAATAAGAATGTGATGAAGCTTCCCTTCAAGCCTGTGAGGAAGGTAGGGAGGGAGGAGTTGAGATAAGATGAGAAGTGAGAAGGGATCCCTCTGAGTCAGCCTTGGAGTTTTCCTCACTCCTCTCTTCCTGCTCCTCCTCCCACTATAATTTACGACACTCCCACCCTGTCACTTTTTCTTTTTTTCTCCAGCTTTCTTCCTTTGCTCCACTCCTCCTTCTCCTGTCATTCACAAAAAGCTTCCCCCCTCTGTCCATGTTTCTTTATATTTCATCTTAAACTTGTCAAGTCTTTATTTCTTTCAGTTTCTCTCCCTCTCCCTCTCTCCCTCTCCATCCCCACCTCTCTCTCTCTCTCTCACTCTCAGTGGAATACTGATGAGCCGGAGACTGCACCACTCTCTCACCCTCTTCTTAGCAAAATAATTCCTGTGAGGATGAACAGGGCACAGCACATATTTGACTCTTAGCAGTGTGACCATCCCTCTTCCTTGTTATTTATTGGCCCTGTACTCCATTCAGTCTTGTATCTACTCTGGGGTCCACTTGCCCTTTTGCACACCACCTTCTTAATTGCTTGCCACCTCCATTCCTTTCTGTGTCCACCTTCATCTTTTTCAGTGTCCATAATGTTCTTCCCCATTCATTTCTTATATATTTTTTTTCCTCTGAGTTTTCATAAAAGCTACTTAATCTTCGTGGTTCCAAGTGTCCTCGCTTCATGCAGTCCCCGTCTCACATATTGCAGGCAATAACTATGTCCCTCTTGCATTTCTATACAAAGTACATGGTCCCCTTTGCTCTTGAGTGTGTGTTTGTGAGTGTGTGTGTGTGTGTGCGCGCGCGTGCACATGTGTTAGCATGTCTCTGGTTGTGTCCGCCTTGTTTCATAAAGATGCAACTCTGCTCTCGCTCTCTATTACAACGAACTGAACTGAGGTTTAATAAAGACTGCATGGATCCAAATCTAATAACAACTGCACTCTGCTTATTGGAATGCTCTCATTCACCTTCACACACTTGGTTTCATGCACGGACACACTCGCACTCATACACATTGCTATGATGGCTGAGATATACTCCTATCCTGAAAGGTCTTACTCAGCCAGTTCCTATTTGACATCATATAACACTTACTTTAGGCATTCAGTAATGTTAACAGTGTAACATATCAGTGATGCTTAATGAAGAACAGTTTGAGATTCAAAAGGGGCTGTGGGAGCTGTTCCAGCGACCATATTACAAGTGGAGTTACATTGACGCATTACAGTGTACACTCACTGACCACTTTATTTAACGTTTTCAATGTGATAATTGTGCTTTTGCTTTCATTTCATTTTCTTTATATTTTGCTTCAAAGGAGCTAGACTTTCTTGTACTTTTAAAGTGGTCTTGAGGAATAGTTCTCTAGGCTTTCAATGTTTGTTTGGGTTTTTTTGAACATTTGCTGTCTTTTCACTCCAGTCTTTGTACCCGACCATTTTTAGACCATTTTGTTAAGCCACTTAACAATGTCCACTGAATCATTCGAGCTTAAAAAAAAGGCACTTAACTCAAGATTGAACCAGAATGAACGAGTGTTGTGTCGACACATAACAAGCAATTTAGCAAAGAGTCAATTTTAAATATTTAGATAATTTGTTACAGCCTGTTGCAAACATTTCCAATTTCTTTCGCCGAAAAATAGTATTTTTGCACTAACAAGGTGATTCTCAAAGAGCTGAAAATTTGGCACATCTTGGCATGGTGAACGGAGAACAAAAGGCAGCCAACATCCAAAGAAGAGCTTTCAGTGTTCCTCAAAAAGCCTGGAGAACTATTCCCGATGACTACTTAAAGAAAATATAGGAAAACTTGCCTAAGAGCGTTCAGGTTCACGTTGAAGAATAAAGGTGATCATACCAAATATTGACTTTCAAGCTCAATGGAATTGTACAAACTCAATTATATACTGTAGTTCCATGTATTTTTGCACATTTACATAAATCACTGCACCCATTTCCCATTTTCTTACCAAAATGGAAATAAATGAGGGCCGTACTGTATACATGTCGTTATGTTTGTAGGGTGGGACTACAGTACACCACCACCCACTATGATCTCCATTAAAAGCATAAAGTTAAATGAACACTTTTTTGACAACATCCACTGCAAATGTGGAAGCTCTTTAAAAACAGAATTTATGGCAGAGCTTCGTATTGGATTGCATTAGGTTTTATCGATGCACCAAATAAAGTGGCCAGGAAGTGTAAATGCACTTAAGTCTATTTAGATCAAGTCTTCACATTTTTAACTGATGCAACTAAAGCTGCATTTTTGAAACCGCAAGTCACTTGAAGTTTTTGTCTCACACTCTAGCACCTCTGAACACTGGTGATCAGAATGTGCTTGTTTGTTTGCTACTCTTAATGCCTAAGATTCACAGAGGAAACAGAATAAAGGAGCACAGCTCATAAAGTGAACAGCAGGGAGCAGCAACAGGATGGTGAAAAAAAATTACAATAGCTTGCTTCATCAGAAAGCTCCTGGTTAGAACAGTTAAAATGTAACTGTTATCAACTGTGAAACAAGCTTCTGGGTAGTTCTACCAGGTAGAGCATATCCACTCTGTCTCATGGTATTTCTGTCTGTGTCCCTGTGCTGTTGGGCAGCTGTGGCATGTGACTGCAGACATATGCAGACCATCATTTTTAATATGACTCTTTTAGATATGTGACTGCCTTAATTTATGTTGGCCCAACAACCAGAGTTAATAGGTAGAGACTTTGAAAGTAAGAGTGCGTTACAGATCATTTTATAGAATACTTAAAAAGAATTATTACTGCAACACTCCAAAAATTCAGCAACAAATGCAATGTTTAATAATGCCACCATGCCATTTCATGGAAATCAAGGTGTACTTTGGCTTTGGCAAATCTTCTGTGGCGTTTCTGTCTGAATCAGTGTGAGTGCACCAGTGGCAGAAAGCCATCAGCCTCTCTCAGAACAGCTGCCTCCTTTGTCTGCTTCTGTGGGCAAATACAAGAGTTTGACGCAGCACCCTGTTACCTGGGAAACATGTGTGTGTGTGTGTGTCTGTGTGTGTTTTGTTTTTTTAAATCTGCTCATTTCCTCATCATCTGTCATTCACTGATTCATGAAAACGACTCTCAGTGGTTCATGTGTGCGTGTGTGTGTGAGGAGGGGGGTGCTTGGTATAACGAGGAACAAAGGCAATGAGAGGCAGAGAAACTAAATGAATGACTCAGCTCAATGCATTAGAATGACACAAATCAAGAACTAAAATGAGCTCAATCACTTGCCCAGAGACACACTGACAGAAACACACACTCGAACAGGAGTGCACTGAAGCCAGCAGGCAGGGTGTGTGAAGAGTATAAATAGCTCTGCATCCTCACTGATGCTATTTTTAAACCAGGAGTCGTGACTGTCTTAACGGAGGGCAAAACACAGTCATAGCACGCTCACAGACAGAACAATACCGTAAGACTTTTCACCACAGACTTTTTGGACGGTCATGAATAACTAGGCGTCTGCTGAAACATGGCTTTTCCTCTTTGTCAGGTTGCATATATCTGGCTCTCATCTCACTTTGTCACAGCTAAATGCAAGCCTCTGCCTGCCACTTAATTTGCCTTTGTTTCATTCCCTGGTGCTGTTATGCTTCTCTCTTTTTTTTCTTTTGGTCTCAAGTCATGCTTAATTTGTATTGTGTTTCTTTAAAGAAGTTTTCATTAAAAGGCTGGTGAGGAGCTGCACAGTCTACTGTGGCAAGATGCTTTGAATCCCTACGAGGCTTTAAAATATTGTATGTAGAGTACAGTACGCTGCACCTGAGTGTGTTTAATAGTCAGTCTGTGAATTTTTAAATTTATCAAATGGTAAAATAGGGCGTTGTGTAAAGTCTGGGGTTTTGCAGGTACAGTAGCTGAAACACTTCAGACATGTGCCCTCCACCTTTAACCAGATGTGTCATTCCTCGTGTAGTGACAGTACTTCGTAGAAATCTTTACTTGAGTGAGTTATTCTGATCAGTAATCCTGTGGGCAAAAGCAGCTCATAGTTGAGAAGGTCAAAGGTAGAAAAGTGAGAATGCAAAAATTACTGCAACCTAGAATTGATTAAAAGATTCAGAGAATAGAAGAAATTTCTGTAAGCCAGTATTCAGAGACCCTAATAAGCCAGTACTGGGACATGATTCTGTTGTGATAATCACTGCTTGGGCTCAGGGACATTTCTGAGCATCACTGTCAGTTACCAGAGTTTGTCACGCCATGCATGAAGTATAAATAGACAAGATCCAGATTTGCTGTCTCCTTTGGTGGGCCTGAGATGATTTAAGATGATCATCCTGGGCTGAAGTGGACAACTGTACTGTGGGCTGACCAATAAAAAAAAATTAAAAAAATTGGCGGGGGGGGGG
>VVHJ01004457.1:0-10575 GCA_015107715.1 Tylochromis polylepis | reverse complement strand
GGCGGGGGGGCCCTCAGATGATCCAACAGGTTTATTTTGTTCATAGAGAAAGGTAAGGAGTCTCAGAACAATTATGCATCGTTAATGTAATAAAATATTGATTTTTTCATCGCTGTTGCGCTTTTTTAATGTAAACTCATGTTTTGCAAAAAAAAAAACTGTACATGATGGAGAGAAGTGGAGATCATTTTTGGATTCAGCGCCCTAAAAAACATCAAATTTACCAAAAACATCCCGCGCAGCTGGAAAAACTTTTTTCTTTTTGCAGACCTGTGTAATTCTGTAATCAATACAAAAACAGGTAATTAGAGTACAAGCAGACGGTCTGCACTCTTATCCTGATCTACGCCATCAGAGTTTGCACTGCGAGTTCATTTTAGCCGATTTATTCGAGGGGCTCGCGGTACATGTCCACACGCCGTTTTGAAGAAAAGCAAAAAGGACTTTTCTGATGAGCAGCAGTCAGAATAATTACTGATGCTGTCCCCGAACTGCAAAGACTCGAGAAAACAATTTTTAAAAACTAAAACTACACAATCTGATAGCAGAGGGCCGGGGTTAGCGTCGTCACTCACGGGGTCATCGCAGGTGATGATTTAGGGGTCGTCCACACAGGAAGCACCTGGCAGCGTTGTGCTGACCACAGAAGGCCAATGACATTCAGTCACTTCAAGCAACGCTGACTGAAATAACTGCTGGATGCTTGAAGCGGGCGGAGCCCGAGTTAAAGTTTTCTCAGGTTACAGGCAGGAGACTGAAGCAGCCTCCATTAACGGCCCAATGGGCCAAATACATTACAAGTCAGCTACAAAGAGACGAGCATCATTTCCGGTGTCGATGCTCTCATCTTTCAGTTGCACAGTACGGTGACTTATCTGACTCCATCGTCACGAAAAAACATGTCGCAAAAAGTCAGACATGAAGATATTTTGTCAAAGAGGATGTGTGACCTGAAAACCAGAAGCTAGCAGCTCAAAGAGCGACGTCACTGATGAAATTCAATATAAACCCAGCTGCTAACATATCAGCGACACATCACAATATTCACACCCTGAAATGACACCACAGCGAGCAACGGCAACACCACAAAGGCCGGTTCTGCTCGTAACGCGAGGTCTCACATTTCATCGTTTTTCTTGGACTTCAGCACGCGAGTGAGAGACTCGTGATGCACGTGGGGAAAGCTTCATTGATGCCAAGCAGCACACTGTGTGTGCAGAGGAGTAACGCTCGGTGTACGTGAATACAGAATAAAGCTGTCTGTCTACGAGCATCTTCATCAGCCTTTACTTGTTCCACTTCTCTACCTGCATCTCTGTCTGTTGCTCCTTTGATAATAACAACACACGTATTAACAGTCTGCACAGTGGCTAATGTCAGATTCATAGAGCTTGTGGATCTTTTTGGTTCTTCAGATAAAAAAAAAAAAAAATCTATTTTTACACTCAAGTTTGTGCAAATGATTAAAAATAAAAGCCTTGAAAAGGGGTGAAGAGCAGGAGAGGATAAAATTGCTAAAGTGGAATTTATTATAATGAATATATATTAAGAGAAGTCCGGGTATGGTCAGAGCTGAGGCAAATAAAGGTCAGTCCCTACAAAATAAAAGATTTACGTTAGCTGGTAGCTGTCAGCGTTAGCTTACATTTTACTGTTCCACTAAAGATGGAAAGGATGTCTGCAGTGAAAAATAATACTGAAGCAGGTACCGGGAACTTTCAAGGTGGAGTGTGTCCTTGCATGTTTTATTGCATGGAATCGCTCTGTAAATGGCGAGAGGGCCCGTTAAGCCTTTATGCAGTCGTTTGTAGAGCAAATGTGCAAAGATCAGGGGCACAGTGAAAGGTGGAGTAGATATTTCTGGATAGAAATGGTGAGGAGGGCGATAAAAACCATAAAACTGGCTGTGTGAGCACCGAATGACTGCTGTAAAAACTGCTACAACTCATTCCAGTAAACGGCCAGAAATCCACTGAGGCGAACGTTTAATAATGTGCAACGCCTTTTATTCAGAGAAAACATCCAGGAACGAGAGCCGCTCTTAAAAAAAAAACACACAAAAAAAAAAACGCAGGATTAAAATCACTTTTCCTGTTTAAATATCACTCATGAGTCGCACAGGTGTGGAAACACACCTGTGCGTCGCTCAGTGACGGCCCTGCGTTTTACAGGCTGACGGTAAATCAGCGAGGAGCCTCTTTGAAGAGGAACGCCGTCACCGCTGAGGCCTTTCCGAGGGGGAAGATTAGCGAGACGGACACCGAGCTTTAGGGGTTACCACGGCAACAGACTCTCAGCGACATTAAAAGCTTCGCTGAAGGCGATTCAGCACCTGATGCAGCGGAAAAGTGAATTAACAGAGGCGATATCAAAGAAAGCCCGTTTGTCTTGCTGCAGAGAGCCACTTGACTTCTGATTAATCAGCACTCATGCACCGGAGGTGACTCACCGAGCGAACTATGCTTTATTGCTTCCAGAAAGGTGGTCTGAACCCCCGCGAGCTAAGTGGGACATTAAATCATTAGCACGCAGCAGGTGAGGGCACATCCGGGAAGGGCCGGAGCGGGCCGATCGATTCAAAACCATTTTCATCTCAAAATTAAAGGGGAAAACATCAAAAGGCTGACGTGGACGTGATGAAGCTACAGCTAGCTGACTAACAGCCTCCTGTTACTGTGCACAGTAGATTTTTATGTCTTTGCTTTGTGTTATTAACACAACGCTGATGCTTGGAGGTAAAATAAACGTCATCCTTCCAACCCGGGTCCTCCACACAGAAATCAGGATGCAGTCGAGGAAGTTGGAGAAGATCTCAGGGTAGGAAGGCAAGGATGTAAATAAGTCTGCAGTGCAGTAATAACTGCTCCTGGAAAGCAGGAAAGCCCCAGAGCTCGCTCACCTTTCCCTTCTGTTTCAGGGGCTCGATGGTGAGGCTGTCGGCTCCGATGTCCACTATGGTTCCCAGCTGGAACCCGTCCGTTGGGTGTGGCGCCCACACCGGCTTCCCATCCTCCATCGCGCCGCTCTGAAGGCTCTGGAAAACATGACACACGACAGTCAGTGGCGCTTCAGCATGCAAACATTTCTTTCTTCTTAAAGCTCAGTTGGCTCCGAGCGCGTTGGCTTGATTGACTGATTGCAAACCATAAAATCCCAAACAGCCAATCAGACAACACTGAAAGGACGCTGTACTCACAAGTGACATGTAGGAGGCGTGTCAGAGCCTCTGACTCGCACTTCAAAATAATCCTTATTTATCGGACACTGTGCCACGATCCCGTCTGAAACAAACGGTTTTAGCCCCTCCCCCTTCAGCCCAGCCTTCTTTTGATTGGCTGCCCCTCACAAACAGAAGGCTCAAACAGGAGGTGGGTGGGGCCACCTACTTCCCTGACTTCCAAAGAGATTTTAGAGCTCAAACGTCGTTCCCGCGTTTGTAACTGCCACGCTGTCAAATCATTTTGTGTCTCTTTGGTTTATGAATGTTTTATGAACAGCAACATTAGAGACTGAAACACAGACAGCACTGACTCCTGAGCTCTCTGGGGCTTTGTGGCAGCAAGCAAAACAGTTACAGTGTTAGCGAGTCAAAGCAGCGGCGACACAGGGACAGAGCGAGGCCCGGCCGGGCCGCTGCACTGGGATTTCAGCCAGCGATGCAGGATATAACAGTCACCCTAAACTAAATGAAATAAAAAGGAAAACGAGACTTCTGAAAAAGATTTAAACTCCCTGAAATCCCACGATGCACTCGCAAAACTACAATAAAATATCGAAGTCAGTTAGAAGAACTTATTCTAAACGCAGAATAAATAAAGTATTTGTTATTCTTACCCAAACCCACTCTGGAAACTGAACAGAGTCAAAAACAGAAGCCAAAAACACTAAATAAAGTACAATAAATCTACAATAACACCGCTGAGGGCGAAGCAAGGCACGCCAGTGTTTTCATTTTATTCATTTGATCAGATTTGATTGATTGACAGATGTAAAAAAAAAAAGATGATTTGCAGCAGCTGTAATTCAAACCTAAAACACTAAAATCACAAAAATGATGCACTTTATAATACAGCAGCGTAAAGTTCAGAAAGCACAGTTTCACACTCTCACCAGTTTTATTTCAGACCTGTCAAAACAGGACAAATATTCTTTCCCCGCAGACCGATCACCCGATCATTGGCTTGATGCGTTTCCACCTCTTTACAGCTTTCACCGCGCTTCCACGCGAGCATCACCGCGTACGTGTCAGGGCGCAGTACAGTATGTGGTGGAAACCCCTGTGAGCACGGTGATATGTAGTGAGGCAAACAGATGAAACCTGGCGGAGCCGGAGAAGCTGCGGCTCATCGTTGTTTCCGTGAACACAAGCAGCCGGAGGCAGAGCAGACCACGAACTACCAGCATGTGTGAGAAACTGACGGTCAGCCTCGCGGGCCGGAGCGCGTTCACACGCGCACAGAGCAGACTTGCAGCTCAAACACTGCTTTCTATCAACACTGAGGTTTTAAAAACCGACGCAGAATTTATGCATTTGTCACATTAAAGGAAGTACCGGCGATAGTGTGGTTACAGACAGCATCCCAGCTTCTTCTGTCACACCAGCTCTCTGCACATCCTCCTTCACTACATCCAACACGTCCACCCTCCCTCCTCTGCACATCCACACCGTCTCAGCCTCAGCTGTTCCTGATGGACTCATTTCCAATCCTGTCCCATCCTGGTCCTCGCAATGAAAATTCTAACGTCTTCAGCTCAACCTCCTGTGTTTTTAAATCAGTGCCACCGTCTCTAAACCACACGTCACAGATCCCATACATCACATTAGTGGTAAAAGTGGTCGGCTGAAGACAACGACTGACCTTTGTGTAGTAGAGCAAAGGAAAAACACGTAACGCTGATCTTATTCGTGCATTTGTCCGTTTGAAGTGACATTTCTGTGCACGTGTTTATAATAAACCAGATTATAAACACTGCCAGAGAATTATAATGTTAGCTTTCACTAGTTAAATTTATTACAGCACAGGGCTTTTAAATAAAAATAGTAATGGTTAGTGTCTCACCAAGTTAGAAACTCTTAAAAGGACAAACATGCTTCCTAAATCAGAGAACGTCCTGCCGTGGGAACACGGAGACCGCTCTGAAGTGAAAGCTTGTGCTTCACTGGAGGATGACCAAGCATCATCCCAAAGCCTAAGAAGCGCCATCGAGGAGCATCGTGACCTCGCTGAGAAAAAAAACCGAGCCGGGGTCGGTGAGCAGCCAATAAGAAGCGAGACTCTGAGCCAGCTCGTTTCCATCCGCACAGCTGCGAGCGTCACTCAGCAGCTCCCTGCACACACGGTGGCTTCCTGCCAAACTGCAGCAGGCTTTTCTCTGGGAACTTAAAATAATTACCCCGCACTGAGTGCTGCACTAAGAGCCCATCACAACCAGTTAGGGACATTAAATCACCACAGTCCCAGGACAATGAGCCCCTTTTATCAGAGCAGCCTGGACGCTGCTGTAACTGGAGACCAACAGGTGTGATCCCCTCAGGTGGTCATCGTGATGCGAGTCAACACATTTAGATAAGCGGAAACAAACCCGATCACACCGCGTGCACGCTCAAACACGAGGTCACGGGGTCAAACCGTGACCTCGTACGTGTGCGGTATTATTATTTTTGTCACTGGAGAAAAACGCAGGTAGTTATCAGCATGGACTCCAGCTCACAGTGTGCACTTCGTTTAATGCTAATTCCTCTGTTTGCAGCAGCCCGAGGAAGGATTCACAGGCCTCTTGTTCACTTTCAGTGAGGTGACATCACGACGTGCTGGCAAACTGAAATGTGGATCCTTTGCTTTGTTTGCAGCGGAGAGAAGTTCGAGCACGGCCGTTAGCCATTATGAAACCATCCTGAGAGAGGGGGGCGGGGGGTAGTCGATCGTAGCATCTGGCATCAAAATGAAGTGGACGTTAATGACTGCAGTGAGTCATCACTGTGCTGTGTTTGATATAAAGCACGGCTCATTCTGCAAGGAACTCATCACAGAGACACCTTTAAAGTAACACGTCCATGAGTCCAGACATGAGCCCTGAGGCACAGCAGAGCCAGCAGATTACGGGTTTGGTGTTAACTTTGAACCACTTTTAGAGGGGAGGCGGTTTTAGGTATGCTGTCCTTGTGTAAACTGCTCCAAGTTTAAATTGAACCTTTTAAATAAAAGCCAAACTGGCAGCTTGCTTACAAAGCCAAAGGCAAAGATGTATTAATTAACAGCACCATCATTTCCCAGGTCGAATTAATTAGTCAAACTGTAGACCACTGCAGCATAAACCAAGCAGAGACGTTTGCCTGAAGTGCTGCTGAGCAAACAGCTGGATCCGACGGCCCGGAGAACTGGACAGACGGGCGCTCGCCGACTCCTTCTGCTGGCCAATCAGGGCGAAGGTACACGATCTACAGATATGATCTCTCCCACGACTCAGCGTCCGAGAGCTCCTCGGTCAGGACGTTTAATCCTGCGGCTGAGAAGGAAGCTGCACTCACAAATGGATGACTGATGACCAGGAAGCTCATTAAAATAAAGGACAAACCTATGAGGTCATCCGAACTGACCGACTTCCTGATGGCACAGCTTTGGACTATCAGGCAATATTATTTAAACTAAGAATACAAAATATGTTTTTCAGACTCACCTAAAGTATCCAGATGCCACAATTATAATATTTTATATTATTATATTTATATTCCTTATTATCTGAAATACAACAAATTTATTAAAAATAAGATAATATTACGTTGAAGAGGTACTTAATACCAAAAATACTTCAGTATACTCGAAGCAAAAGTAAAAATATCCCCAAAGTATTCCAAATAAAGCACTTGTTAAAGATCAGATAAATGTCTGCTAATGTTATACAAATGGAAACACACAACTGCACTCGGCAACACGCTCAAACAATGTGGCCTATTTAATAAAGCACACTGACAAATCTGTTTGTAGCATATCAGTTAGTAGAGTTTCAACTAATAAGACTTATTATTAGCCTTCCTACATATTCTTATATTTATTAATTAAGTGAGAAACTACATTTGCTTATTTTTTATTCTTTTATTTTCCTTAAAAACTATTTTTACATTTTTAAAACTGCATGACCACAAAAAGTGAACATATACTGCTACTGATGTTACATTAAAATTATTTGGTCTATAAAAGCTTAAAAAACCTTACAGCGTTATATTTTTATATATACAGTTGTGTGTTTTTATATATTGCTCCAGTCCAGCACTCGCTGCCAGTCATCATTCACACATCTACGGCGTAGAAGCCCCAAACACGACACGAGCGACTGTGACAGCGGCACAAAGTATAAAGGAACCTCAGGAGTGTAGAGCAGAGGTGCAGTCTGCCACAGCAGGCTGATGAAGGCGGGGGGGCCTTCGGTCATCCCTGTGCGCCGCCGCGTCTGCTGCACTGCTGCGGGGCACTTTGGCTTTGAACCTCGGCCTCTAATCGATATGATCATTTTCCATCACGAGTCTGCGTTCCTCCAGAACGCTCGCACACACAGCGGGGGGGTCACACAAAGACGAGATCAAACCTGCTACAGCGGCTCAGCGCAGCCCGCGCAGACCGTCGGAGACGCACCAAACAGCTCACGCGGCTCACAGGATGTGATGTAATGACCTTTAACTCAGCTGAGCTGCTGCAATCAAAACTGCTGAAAGATCAAAGAGGGATCGTTCCACTTAATGGGACCGAGCTGTGTTTGCCTTCGTGCACCCTGGGAATTGTTCTACAGTAATGATGATGATGATGATGATGATGATGATGATGATGACGACGACTAGCACTCTAAAGCTCAAGCATTAATCTGGTGAAGCTGAAGCGGTTATTAAAGTTTCATATTTTTAAGAAGTGGTAACAATTTATGGATTTTATGGTTCCTGTACACGAAAACGCTCCAGGGCACCGCCTACAAAATTACAACAAAGAAGCTCCACCCAACAGGTCAGCCATTTTTACCAAAGAGGCGTTTCAGGCACGCTTTGTGCCAATCACAGCTGCTGTACTTTACAGAGGTGGGGCTCACCAGATACCCCATGATACAGTACTAGCACAATACTTCATTCACAATACAACATTAATGCAGTTTTAAACATTGGGCGATATGCTGAGTATTGCAAAAGCATATCCAGCAATTTATCATCGCTTTTAAACTGCGACTCGTGTCCTCGGGGTTAGTTTTTAGATTTTATCCACATATGTTTTCATCCAATAAAGTTAGCTCACTTCAGTTTTTTTTTTTCCTGCAAAATGACACAAACGTGTCGAGCATACCAACACCGTCACTGTGCACTTCCCACGGATTTTCCTCCAACCCCAGGACTGTGACGAGTTCCAGATTTAATCAGATCGACATACAGCAACATGATTTAATTAGTAGGTGTTCGCCAACGCCACCCAGGAAACGATGTGGAGTCAACAACAGTTCAACATGCCTGCAGGAGCTTTAATTTTAGTTTTGTCTGGCGTTTTGGTTTTTTAGTTCAGTTTCAGAGTTTCCATCTGCTCGTTTCCGTCTTTTTCCTTGTTATATTGCACCGTATTTCAGTCAGCTGTAGTTTTTCGGTTTTTATTTGAGCTAACTCAAATGTTTTTCTCCACACCTAGCTTCTTTTAATTTATAAAATCTTTTCTGAAATCTGCAAACGTTTGTCAAGAAAAAGATTAAAAATCATGATGATCTGCTTGTCATGTAGCAGGTTAGGGTGTAGCATGATCCCAGCATGCAGCTGAGATGTGTAGTTTTTCCAGTATAAACAAAAGGCACAGAGTTTACCCATCACAGCTGAAAAGGTGGTCAACTTTCTTATTTCTAACAGAAAGCCCTTAAGAAACGAGCCTCACTGCTGACTAAATTTAACATGAAACTGACTCTGCAGCTGATTTTAGACTCTGAACATCGCACTCGATAATTGTTGGTTTCACCACGGCGCTCACAAAGCTGCAGGGATGACTGATCCCTCCTGTCTGAAGCAGCTAATTAAGAAAACCACAAAGCACCAGCGACAGCCGGCCAACAGCAGAGCTGAGCCTGGACTGCAGCGCTCACCGTCACATTAATGGTTTTTTCTAGCAAAGCCTGAAACTAAAAGAGCCGAAGCTATTTCCAGCCACTGCCCTAAATATTAAAATCCTGCGTGGAAGTGTAGCTCCTTAGCTAACCCGTCTCCAGCTGTCAGCATCCTCTGGAACAGGATTCCCATTAACAGAGTCGTTCAGACGAAACATTAAAGACGCGGCCGAGAGCTGCTGACTGTTCACATCAGACCATCATACTAAAAAGCTTCTTATTCAACTGTGAATAAGAAGAAGAAAGAAAGGAAAGGAGGGAAATTAAAGTGATTCTCAGTTGAACAGGGAAGTGCATTTAAATCAACACGCTGGACGAGTTTTCACAAAAGTGCAAATAATGAAGCTGAAATATTAGAAACCGGCCGCCTCATCGCTGCTGCGCGTTACAGAGAGCGTCCTGGAAATAAATGGGACACGCACAGAGGTCACATGGTGACAGACACCGCCTGCAATCAGAGTAAAAACAACCATTACTGCTTTATAAAAAACACGGGTATAAACCGAAGTTATTAAATATGCTCAAAAAACCGAATAACAATAAATTCATGTTTAGTTATCATTAATATTGTTCAAATTTATTCTATCATGCTTCACACAGTGAACATGTGGAGCCATTAGTGTGGTGCATAACTGTTCACATAAGCTGCATATATGCAATTAAAGTATTTCCCAGGCCTGAGAAGCAAAGCCTGAAAGGACGAGCCGGGGACACTCCACTGCCTGCAGGAGTGTATCAGAACACGGCCCTCGTGTGCCACTCCTCTGATTAATAAAACATGAAGCTCGCTTTGCAAATGATGGTCTTTATTCCAGTTAGAAAGGAGGAAAGAGCCTGCCACACTCACCGGCTAATGTTCTGTCAATCACGAGTCAGCCAGTGAGTACACGCCGGATGATCCTGCTTTTTTAGACACTGTATGACCAAGACTCACAGATCAAACTTGATAACATATTCAGTATGGCCCAAAACGAGGGACCGACCCATGAACTCAGCAGGAAAGGGTTCACAGAGTTAGGGACAGAAACTAGTTTCTCACACGGACGTAGTGCTGTGCGATATTACGATATGTATCGTACTACGATATAAAAACGTCTACCGTACGATAGAGCACTCTATCGTATATATCGTAATTTTAACGTGTAACATATTCATTACGTTGCACGTTAAAATTACACGTTGTACACTAATGTAATTGCAGCATATGCTACTACTTAGCGGTAGCATTTTACGTAACTCGCAAGGTTCACGACACCGACAGAAGAGCGTGGACATAAATAACATGGCGGAGATGGAGATTTCCTCCGAAAGTTTAGAGGAGCGCGGGGCCGACAATACAGACAATATAGAGCCCGAGGACGAAGTGGTGCCAAAAAGAGGCCGTCGGGGTTCAATTGTCTGGAAGTGGTTCGGGTTTGTGAAGTCTGACACCGACCAGGCTGTGGGAATATGCAA
>VVHJ01004449.1:0-10465 GCA_015107715.1 Tylochromis polylepis | reverse complement strand
AGTGTGCATCTGCAGCAGTGAAATCTGTGTCACCAGACTGCATCTTTTTTTTAATTTATTTCCCAGCATGATGACAACGCTGTCGCAGACAAAGGAGCTCTTCAGGAGAGCTGAAGCTGTCTGCTTTGATGTGGACAGCACAGTCATCAAAGAAGAAGGCATCGATGAACTCGCCAAATTCTGTGGTGTGGGGGATGCAGTCACTGAAATGTAGGTGATTATTTATTAATTTTTTTAAAGATGTTTCTTATTAACGGATTTGTTCTGGGTGTTTAAAAGAAAACAAACAAAAATCTGTTACTTGGACATTTCAGGACACGCAGAGCCATGGGCGGCTCAATGACCTTCAAAAAGGCCCTGACTGAGCGTCTTTCCATCATCCGATGCTCCAGAGAACAAGTCAACAAGCTGATAACAGACCACCCACCTCAGCTGACTCCAGGTGTCAGGTGAATTAATGTAGAAATAACTGACATCTTTAGGTAGACGTTGTCCCCCACATTATAATAATAACTTGCATGCATGCATAATACATGCATGCATGGTTGCAAACTATGGCCAAAAACAAATAGGAGTCAGCTGAAAATGCAGAAAGCAAAATCTTCAGAGATTGTGAATCATAAACTAGCTGTAATGTCTGCATACAAACACAACATTATCTCTCTCTCTCACACACACACACACACACACACCCCCTGTGAAATACTGCTGCTGACCTTTTCTTCCTATATTGAAAAAGTTTCAGTCCAGCTGACCTTCATCAGGTCAGGTCAACAAAGAAAATGTTTGCACCTGATGGAGTTCAGTTGGACTGAAATATTTTGATTCAATAAAACAGTGGTAAGTAAGTCGGTTCTGGAGTGCCGCTCCAGTAAGAGACAGTGATCATGAAGAATAGGCCTTAAAAAAAATATACAACTAAATATATCTGCAGTTCTAGCAGTGTGACCCACACTTGATGAAGCATAAAAACATTTGTTTTCTGCTTCATCAAGTGAGCGCATGTACATTCCTGTGAGTTTGCAACATATTTTGTGCCACTGTAACTTTACTGCACATGCTCTTTTGGTGGCGTTAGTAAGATATGCACATTTACATCCAATTTAGAGCATGTTATCTGGAAAAAGATCAGAGAAAATGTGGCGCTTCCAAAAGATTTTAAACTGAAACTGAAATGCATAACCT
Source organism: Tylochromis polylepis (assembly GCA_015107715.1). Taxonomy (NCBI): domain Eukaryota; kingdom Metazoa; phylum Chordata; class Actinopteri; order Cichliformes; family Cichlidae; genus Tylochromis; species Tylochromis polylepis. The sequence goes on along the minus strand of VVHJ01004449.1, from coordinate 9,280 downwards.
GCTCTGGACCGGGTCATTGTGTTCAGCATAAGTTACTGTGCTGATCTAGAGAAAGAAAGCCACCTTCCTGACACAGAAAGCTCTGACTTTAAGCTCAAAGCAGCTTGCCTAACCCATTAACCGCTCGCTTCATAGTACACCTCTCTGGCCTGACTGCAGACCCGACCTGTCATGCACTGAAACATAATTGCCCCACGCTGAAATGAACAAAGTGGCGAATCAGGCCCTGAAATCTTGTATCCAACAAGAATTATGGTGAGGTGTCCGTCTGTGCACAATAATCACTGCTGGTTACTCAATCCTAATGGTCTACACCCAACTTGTGCTCGAGGTCACATTTGGTCACATTTTCCAGGCATCAACCGGTGAACTGAGAGCTGGATAAGCTACCACGTTCTGGTTTTACTTTATTGTATCCATTTTGTTTTTTGATTAGTTTTTACCTTATTAAGTCATTTGTTTGGTCATATTGTATTGGATTTCACTGAGCCAAATACCATTCTCCTTATTTCAACAGTTTGTAATTTGTTTGTGTTCAACTGCTGTAACAAAGGAAAACAATGGAAAATTTACCAGCATCGGGATAAATAAAGTGCATCTCGTGTTATTATTTCATTTTGCTGTAAAGTGTCTCCTGGAAATTGTGTTTCTTCTTCTACATTATTGCATTTTTGTAATTTAATTTTAGGAACCCTCACACAGCACAGCAGAATAAGTCATTGCATGTGAATGTTAAAAAACAACATTTTCTTCTGAGTGTTGATGTTTGTCCATTTATCTTTGTCCAGGAAGCTCGTGGACCGTCTGCATGAGCTCAACATAAAGGTGTTCCTCATTTCAGGTGGCTTCCGCTGCATTGTTGAACATGTGGCCACTCAGCTAAACATCCCTCTGAATCATGTTTACGCCAACCGGCTCAAATTCTACTTCAACGGTAAGAGCCAGCGGCGGGCTGTTTGTGACGTTCTTCTGTTCTCACATGAGTGGAAGTCCAGGCTAAACCCTTTGAGTGGATCATTGAATATACACAGCGGGCCTTTAGGTCTAATCTCAGTCAGGTCTTTTGACTGGTTAATTAAATTCAATAAAAATATGGCATTCCAGGAGAGTACGCTGGTTTTGATGAGACTCAGCCCACAGCTGAGAGCGGAGGAAAGGGGAAGGTCATCAGCATGCTGAAGGAACAGTACGGCTTTGAGACTGTGGTGATGATCGGAGACGGTGCCACTGATCTCGAGGCCTGCCCTCCAGCTGTAAGTGTTGCTGTTTGCTAGTGTAAAAAGTGATTACAGTGCGATTACAGCATTTCATCCTTTTATTTTTATCCTCAGAGCGCTTTCATTGGATTTGGCGGGAACGTCGTCAGGCCACAGGTCAAGGAGAGGTGTTCGTGGTATGTGACGAGTTTTGGGGAGCTATTGAAAGAACTGGAGAAGATTTAAAGGTGCTGAAAGATCACAGTTTATGATTTTTTAACATGTTATACTTGTACCTAAGGGTGTGCCACTGGAGGATTTTACCAAGTGGACATTTTTCCTTAGACTTCAATAGATTTTTATATTAAATCCAAAATGTTTATACTAGTGGGAGCAATCTTAACTTTAATAGCTATGTTGCCCTTTTTTATACTAGAAGGTACTAAAACACTACGTGGAAGAAAATCTTAAAAAGATTATTTTAGTGTTTTTTGCACTGTTTACATGAAAGCTTTTAGGTGGACTAAAACGACTCCTGTGTATTATTTGCACGTGCAATGAGAAGTGAAAGTATTTTTAATCGTGTTTCTGTTCTGTAAGAGCTGTAAGCAGACTTGTCAGTGACAGTGTAGTGACTCAAGTCAGAAAAACACAGCATTAAAAGATGAGTGTCCACTTTGCTGTTTGAATGACTTTAATCTGTGTTCATGTCCTTGTCTCTACATTGTTCGCTCTGAACAGAAACACCAGATCAACATGCGTCCTTTAACAATAAAAACCGTTACACTATGAAGCAGCGCGACCGCGATCGCCTGCGTACCAAATTCACTCGGTCACCGATATGCAGAACACCTGTTTTCACTTGATAATAACGGATTTGTGCCTCGTTAAGATATGTTGGATAAAAACGGACTTTAAAATCAGACATGCTGTCCTGACGAAGAGAAAAACTGTGGAAGCTATAGTTACAAACACACCACCACTAAACATTAATGTTACCATTAAAGGAAATGTAGGGACATCCACAAAAAGCAACCAAAAGGAGTAAAACAATGATTTATAATACACATCAAATATAAAATTATGGTATCTGCATTTTACACACTTATGATTTTAAAAGAAATATAGTTTCTATTCATACAAGGGCTCTCTTTTCAGTCTGAAATGGCATGGCTTTTACATCAAAGTTTCTCAGCACACTAAAAACATGATGTACTTTAAAGTTACATTAAATAAATAAATAGCTCCTGCATCGAGCTTCAGCAGTACTATTTTTAATCTGTTCCCACACTTTAACGCCATACAGCTGCTCCTTCTGATTTTTCCTTTCAAGTAACTTTGGTTGGTTCTAACCCTGTAAATGAAATCTCTTCATGGACCAGTTTTAATGTGGCACCACATTTCAGACAAACACATCTACACGTTTTAAATGACCCCCCCACCCCACCCCACCCCACCCCACCCCACCCCACAATCCTGAAGTCAAACAGAAAATCTTGCGCGTCTTAAACATGGCGTGGAGCCTTTTCTATTTGAACTGCAGATAAATTTCAGAAACCCGACTCGATCCAAGCGACATCCTGAAGTAATAAAACAAAGACGTGAACAAAAAGAGAAGGGATGTTGTTTGGCCTCACTGACAGAGATTGAACCCACGATGCCGATGTAGCATTCAAAGGAGATGCTGCTCGATGTCAGCGTCCAGCTAGCTTTTTGTTTTACTGCAGTGGAGAAGCCTTTGTGGGAATCATGATCCTCGAATCCATGTGCTGAATGAGTGGAACTGGGGAAAGATGAGTTTAAAATCCTTTTTTGAGGCTCAGAAAGTGACAAACTCAACAAAAAACTTTGTAAAGTTTTCAGTCGCACCGCTTTGAGTTTACAAAAAGACTTAATGTGCTCACCTGTGTAATACACCACCTCGTGCCAGCCTTCCTGCTGCCACACGGCGTTCCTCGTGTCTTCTCGGGACTGAAGGTCCTTGTAAGCTGAAATTAACAAATCAGTGCATTATAATACTGCAGTATAAGTACATGATTTAAAGTTAAGACTTTTTTCTCTAATCTGGTAACTTTGTAATGATCAGATTAATCACAGAAGCCGTTTTTAGGACACATGTGCAGCTGTAAAGACAAGCTAACAAAGGTTTCCTCATGTTTGAGCTCCACTTTGTTCTCCAACTCTCAAGCTCCTAAAGGCTCCACTTTTGTTTACCTGCTAGTTGCTAACTCATGCTTAATTTATGGAACAGCGATTGTGTGGGTTTTGCCGAGGCATTTGTCTACAGAGAGGCGGTTTCAGCCACTGCAAACGTGCTCCTGTGCAATCCTCCAAAATCTCGACTGCATTTGTGCTTCTCCCAGGAATGGGAGAAAACCCAATCGAAGATAAAATACAGCATGCGAAGCACAGACTGTAGCTGCAGCTGAAACTTTCAATGCTTTGAACACTCAGTTTCACTTCAGCTCTTGGTTAGAACTTCGCTCTCCTTGACAGCTGGCTGACAGACCAACAACAGCACAAGTGAGAGTAGACGGACCAGTTACACAACCCCCATCTTGACAACAGACAAAGTCTTGCAGGTGGAGGGAGAGTCTGAAACTGAAAATATACTGCCACCCCTGAACCATAATTTTCCTGTTAGGCTGTGGGGTTGTGCTGATGAAGTCAGGGATAGATGGTGGTCAAGTTTAAGGTGATTTTTATCCAATTTCCCTGCTGAGGCATTATTCTGCGATTCACAACAAATTCAATCCTCCCGGCCAGAGTTTCATGTCACCCCTCCACACATAACCCACACTTGCAACACAGACATGTCTAAACCTGCACACAAGTTTGTGTTCAGACCTCTGTGCATATTTAAGTTAATATGTATGTGTGTGGATTGGTTTTGCTGATCCATCATAATCGTCAACCAACGAGAGAAAACAGGAGACTGTGTTTGCAGAGATCCTAATGTTGTCTTGTCTACTTAACTACTCGTCTCCGTGTGCTGAGGGCAGAGTGAAAAAGCAGGAGAGACAGGTTGAGATATTTTACACAGGATAAAACTCCAAACTGGATTATGTAGCTGTTCAATTCAGTTCAACTTTATTTATATAGCATGATCTCCGAATCAGTGAGCGTTGTATGTTAACAGGCAAACATTTCTTCATGATGGAAGTGAGAAAAACTCCTGGTGTAGGCTACCTGTTTCTCTCACCTATGCACATTTTTTGTGCATTTCTGGGCTACGCACTGCAAGTTATGGGGGGTAGACGGCGCTGCCGCCCAGCGGCGATGCCTCGAGGGGGGGGCAATATCAAGCAATTTGCCCCATCCCTATTGTACCGAGGGCTGTCTCCCCCTCACAGCTGTGTGCTCATTCTTGAGAACAGCGAGACCTTTTTAATAGATTTGTTGTAGCTTTGGTCCGCTTTGGTCTGAGTGACGTAAATTATGTGAGAGGTAAGCGCGAGGCTCTGACTTCACATCACGATGAACCAAGTTTGCACACTGCCTTCAAGCAGACTTCAAAGCAGTTTTAGCAGGAATGACTATTTGCTTGTGATTAAAGTTCTCTGGAGGGCTGGGTGTACTGCAAATTGGGATGATAATTACCTCAGTTAACATTACACACATTTATCTATCAATTACACGCCTCAGGAGACAACCTCACATTGCCTGTTTTGACCAAACAGCCCAAAAATCCAAATATATTAAATCTACAATAACAAAGAAAAGCAGAAAATCTGGAACATGACATTTCTGGTATGTATATCTGAGATAAATTACTGTTAACTGTTGTTGATTTTCTGTGGAGCAACTAATGATTTCAACATTAGTGTAATTATCTAACGTCAGCGTAGAAGTGTTTGAACGTACCCCAGAGGTGATGGACCATATAGAGGTTTCCGATCTGTGAGAAAAACCCTCCCACGGCTTCTCTGTTCTGCTGGCGGTATCGAATGGCTCTGGCCCTGCAGACAAAAGCACCTTTGGTCACAGCACAGGCCAAAAAAACACAAAGGCTTCATCTGAATTAACACCAGACCCCCCTCCCCAACACACACACACACACACACACACGACATATTTAACCAGCATTCAAAGGATTTCAACATCATCCCTGAATACCTCCTGATTAATTCACATGACTGGATTTTCTCAGCTAAAGCAGGATGACAACCTGCTCCTTTAGCTGCGATTATAACTTGCAACATCACGTCCAACCGCGAGACGTGACATCATCATGACTTACTGTACGCATGTTTATGAATCTAAAGACTGGCCAAGTCTTTGTGAAACGAGTGAGGAGAATGTTTTGAATCCATTACATTTTCCTCCCAAAGCAAACATAAACATATTCAAACCATAATCACTGCCTGGATAGAAAACTATGAAGCTCGAGCTTCATCATGCTGGTGAAATATGAAGTAGGAGTTTAAACCTTTAACCGCACAAATTTTATTAAACAGCTTTACTGGCATTATCTGCAGGACTTTGGAGGTTTATTCAAATAAACACTGGTTAAAGTGAGAATGAATGCAAACATTAAGAATACAAAAAAAAAAGAAGCTGTCACAGTGTGTTTTTTTTGCATTAAGGCTGATTTCCTAGCTATGATTACTGAAAAGCACAGGGAACGGGGGAGATCAATCAATCTTGTGTGCTTTTCTAGGGAAAACCAAAGCATAAAGCTTCAAAGCAGAAAATCCAATGTCTAACTTAAAACTCAAATAATAACTTGAATAATATTTACATATAAAATTGCACACAGGCTAAGTTGGCAGGATAATGACAACTTTTCTTTTGAATATGTAATCCCAACCACTAATAACAGAAAGAAATAAAAATAAAAATATGGTCAGACAGAAAATATTTATCTGGAAAGCGAAGGTTTATGCAGAAAGCTCACATCCTCAATTTAATCCATCATAATCTTTGCTGCTGCACCTACTGATAAATGCTGATCTGCTGGCTCTGTGAGTCCACGCAGCGGCTCTTTCCAGGCTCACATTACTCAGCTATTATATACACATTTGTAGTGTACACACTGTTACACTAGCATTTGATTCTTGGCTTGAGGGAATGACAGCATAGCTTCAAATGTGGGGGCCTCTCTGTGGAATAGTTCTTATTAATGACAGTGTGATGAGGGAGCTTTCATGTAGTGCAACTGTTCTGTAAGTACAGTTCAGTGAGTCAAGTGAATTCAGGCTGCCTTACCAGTAATTACCCCACTCGATCATGGTTCCTGGCTGCGGGAGAGAAAACACAATATTCTTTATTAGAATTAAACATATATATGTAACGAAGAGCTTTCGAACTTCTTTCCAAAGTAAATATATTAATGTAAAAAAGAAAAAAAAAAAAGGCAAAGAGGTAACCCAGGTATTTTGTCAATGTGAACAACTACACCCGAGAGAGCGTCTTCAATCATTCCCTGGTGCGTAAGACAACAAAAGCCCTGCTGTTTCAAAGATGCAATCTCAGTCCGTGATGAGGGGATAATAGCGAGCATTCATCACATGTCACAGAGGGGTGCTGGTCTAGAGACAGTTTGATTTTTAAAATTATAAAAAGCATGACTTAATCTGCGGTGGATGGCGTGGTTTCGTTTAAGCGTTTTTGCACGTTAGTGATCATCCCGTGATGGTTAGCACAAGACTCGGGATGATCCTGAGTTTCGTGCTAACAGCTTTGAGGGGAAAGAACTAATTTAAGTCCACAGAAGGATGTCAGGGTGGAGATCATCAGTTTTAAATGGGAAACATGAGGTATGAAAAGGATGGACAGTTTAACAGCCAAGCCTGAACTGCTGCAGTGAGATGTGGCAGCAGATAACCAATTGCATTTGTACCTGACAGAAAGTGTGTCCATATACAAAAGGTGTGATCATAAAGAGTGAATACTCGCCCTGTCATTCCAGCATCTTTATTTATAATAAATATAACCATGTAGGTTTAGGGAAGCTCTGCTAATGCTGTGAACTGTTGCACAATTTCCTTAAGTGTAAAATTGGGAGAAATCACTTGAATACAAACTGATAGACCAGCAAAGTATTAAAGTGTAATAAATGCAAAAAATGAGTGAAGAAACCACCAGAATGAGAAATTTTTTAAACCAGCAACTTGCTGATTTCATACGCTGATAGTGCGTGTAGCTTTCAAGCCATCATTATTAAACCTGGTGTAAGAAATCCTCATTAAATACAGTTATCTGTCTGTTTCAGTGTTTCTGTTTTCAGTTGCATTTATGCGGTCCGTTTTGGAGCCGTAGAACGCATTCTGGAAATCAGACTTTAACATACCGAGCCCAGTCCTGACAACGATACAGGCTGCAGCACAGTCACTCACCCTGAGCTGGTAGGACCTGAGCTCGTATACGTTTGGTCCCGTTCGGGGTACTGGCTCATTCCAGAAGCTGAACTCCAGGAGGAGCTGATTCCTGCGGGACAACAGCATCTTACCCCGCTCCTTCCTGTAGGCTGTGAATTCCTGACAATGGACAGACACTAATTAATGAGCTTACTCGCACTTATACTCCCACGGGTAAAGCAAAAGGTCGGGCAGCAGTACCTTGTTCTGCCTGAGCTTGTTCATCACCTCAGTGAGAGCTGGGTATCCACCTCTGTAACGCCACAGATGCACTGGAGAGACAATTTGTCACAATTACAACATCACATCAAGTACAAACAGAAGGCTCATCACGTAGCAGAGTAAAGATATCCAGATGTCAGGCTTTTAACGTCTGACATAACTACATCCATTTGTGGTTAGTGTAAATAAATACTGGGAGGGAAATTACTGTGGTGTAAACACTGCAACAAAAAAATAAACACCTCCTGATCATTAGCTTGCAAGACAGCTAATGATCGATGCTGTACTTGCACGTGAATATGCGGTGTAACACGCATGCTGATTGCAAACTGCAGCCCTGTTATACCGCAGATATCTGTGTGTATTGATATTAGTAATCCTACCAGCCTGGTCTTGTTCTCCATACCAGGTATTCCAGGTTCCCACCAGCTCACAGGGGTAGTACTTATCACCGTGGATGGAGGGCAACACATCCTCACTGTGGCGAACAAGAAGCCAAATAATTAAATGCAGTACAACCAGCGGTCCACATGACATTTAATTTGAAAGTGCATGTGTTGTGCTTAAAGTCCACGGCTTCCAGTCATCTTAGGTATGAGCACGTCTGGTTTCTGGAGGACAGAAGTCATACCAGCCCATACATCACCTCACAGGAATAGACTGGATTATTTTTACACTAAGTGTCCAGTCCTTGATCCTCCTCCCACTTATGGTGAAGCTTCCTCTACACTAAAGGTTCACAACATCAAATAACAAAACACTCACCAGAGTTTGTTGTATGCATCCAGGCACTCTGGCTTGACATTATGGACTGAAACAAATGTTTAAATTAGAAAAAGTCTCATTACTAAAGGTCAAATTGTTGTTAATGTAATGCGGGGATCCTTAAGGCAACTTACACTGAATTTTATAGAGGTTACTTTCCTCATTTTTGGTCAGTAGGTTGGAGTGTGCATCTTTTCTGGGATCAACTTTCCTCACAAACAGTGACTTGAACCAGCTGTCCTCTCTGTTTCTGCATCTGGAAGTTGCAAACCCCCTGCAAACATACGCCACCATGAAAAATAAACACATGGATAGTGTAATGAATTCGGAATGACTGACTTCCCAGTATGTATGTACATGCACAGCCACGTAATATCTGTTTTTAGGGGCTTTGGTGCGGTTGTTCAGTTGAAAATGTCAGACCCTCTGATGCACACGGTGATCAGTGCACCTGCATGCTATCTGTAAGTCATGCAATTTTTGCAAGGTAGCAACATAAACTGTCAAATTGACCTTGAGCGTTTTAGATGTTCACTGGCAAACGTTGACAGAGACTATTGCTCTTTTGAGTTTCCCAACACAGACCAGAAGCGTTAGTCTTAAATATCGCGTATTAAATAAAGGCACATAAGCTGAAGCTCCTGATTAAGTTCAAGCTGAAAGGCCACAGTGGGCTGGCTAGCAGTTACTGGGCTAGCTTTACCGGGCTACTCGTAGCCACCAATAGATACCCACTGA
>VVHJ01004447.1:0-11651 GCA_015107715.1 Tylochromis polylepis | reverse complement strand
CCGTTCCCCAGACCTGAATCCAACTGAGCACATCTGGGACATCATGTCTCGCTCCATCCACCAACGCCACGCTGCACCACAGACTGTCCAGGAGTTGGTGGATGCTTTAGTCCAGGTCTGGGAGGAGATCCCTCAGGAGACCATCCACCACCTCATCAGGAGCATGCCCAGGCGTTGTAGGGAGGTCATACAGGCACGTGGAGGCCACACACACTACTGAGCCTCATTCTGACTTGTTGTAAGGACATTACATCAAAGTTGGATCAGCCTGTAGTGTGTTTTTCCACTTTAATTTTGAGTGTGACTCCAAATCCAGACCTCCATGGGTTGCTAAATTTGATTTCCATTGATAATTTGTGTGATTTTGTTGTCAGGACATTCAACTATGTACAGAACAAAGTATTTAATAAGAATATTTCATTCATTCGGATCTGGGATGTCTTATTTTGGTGTTCCCTTTTTTTTTTGAGCAGTGTATATAGAGATCTCTATAAATTGTCTATAAAAATTAAATATCTATAAATTATCGCTATAAATACTTCAGAGTACACGCTGACATTAAACTGTACTGGGTTTAAAAACACCACTGCACAGTAGAGGAAGGACGAGAGCAGTCTCTTTTCTAAGGAGGCTGAGGTCTTTTAACATCTGTCGGACAATACTCAGGATTTTCTACGAGTTTGTTGTGGCCAGCGTCATCCCCTATGCTGCTGCATGCTGGCACAGCAGGTTGAGGGTCACGGATGCCAACAGACTCAATAAAATGAAAAACGGGGATGGAGCCGGACTCTCTAAAGGTGGTGTCGGAGAGGCATATGGTGTTCTCTTATTCCTCCCACCCACTTCATGACGTGCTGGCCTTCCTCCATCTAAAGCACAGTACACACTGCAATAGTTGCACACCCTTAATATCACATCCTCTACAGAGTAAATTACAGCTAATATGATAAGAAGGGCACCGCAATGTCAAACATATAGATTTAATTTTAAGTAATATACTGGGATATTTATGATTAGAGCTATTTTGTAACTTCGTAACATATTGAATTATTTAATTTAGTTTAGTTAGTTACTGTTTTTACTGTCTTGGAGCAGCTGTGACCACATAATTTCCTCTGAAATTTATAAGTATTCTGATTCTGATAGTGGCCCTTTGTAGAGCCCTTTTATGTCCTCCTCCTTTAAAGACACTGATTTCAAGGTGGCTTTCTTCTGATTAGCTGCTCCTCAAACAGCAGATTTTAGTGTGTGTCGTGTATTCACATGTGAGCCTGATAGGAACATAACAGGGATTATCAGAAGGATTGTGTGTTTTTGCTACATAAAAACAGTCAATAAAACCATTAGGCAGCGTCCTCATCTGAACAAATACAGTGTGGTGCAGAAGATCAAGGGGAAGTAAGCAGCAATCTGTAAAATGTAGACATTTGTTCTGACCAAGTCTTCACTGAGTGACATCACTCTTAAATGACCAGTTAAAGGTAACATGGAACACCCGTGATGAGCCTGACCGAAATTTACCTTAATAGGCCTCTTGAGGGCCTCCTGAATGTCCAGCCTCTTGCGCATGATCGTCTGGTCCAGCTTCCTCTCAAAAGCCAGCAGATCCATATAAGCCTGAGACTCTGGGACCAGTTCCCTGATCTAGGAGACAAAGGATACTGGTGACTACAGGTGTCTTTAGAAAAACAATAATCACTTATTCTGGCCAGGACTGAGATCACGATTACTGAGTATTAGAACTCAATCGTTTAAATAGACAGTGGATTCATTAAACTTGAAAAAAGAAAACTCTTTTTATTCAGGCAGATATCCTTGAACTTTAATGACAGTAAAAGAAAAGGAAATAGTGAATGAAGATATTTGCTTAAAGCAAAAATGAGAATAACTGCAACTGTTTTTTAATCACAATGTCCATGTTTTAACAATCCAGGGAAGCGTCAAACTGAAATTAAAATCTGTAACCTGTACTTCTTTTTCCATCTGTCAATCTGAGAAAACCCGGTTTCTCAGTTCTTGATACTCTCTCTGATTCTGAGTCTGAATATGTATGTGTCCACCGGGTCTGCGAGCCACAAGTGACCACACACCTGCTGCCTGCTCTGCTAGCTTTACATGCTGGGTCTATTTCTGCTGAAAATGAATGTCAAGCAGACAGATCAAGAGAAGGAGAGAGAAATCTCTCTTCAGAAAAACCAAGCTATTGCAGGAGACATTTTTACTATCACACCACTGTCTACATTTAAATAAAGTGCAGGAATAGATCAAATACAACAGTCAGCCTTACTTCCATATGGTGTTCTCTTATAAACGCATTTTTGTCTCGCTACTCTGTTCAGCTGTAAAATATATAGGAATAAATGAAAAGGATATTACAAGACTACAACTTTGAATTATAACATTCTTATGAGAAAACAATGTTGATGTGAGATTTAATCATAAAGAAAAACACTATATTATTATATTAAAAGGATATAAGAGAGGAACTCTTTTCTTGTCAAATTTATGATTGACATCCTCACACTGGGGAACACCAAGCGTGCCTAAAATTGCAGTTCAACATAACTAATGACCTGATGGCCCAAGGCTCCAAAAAGAGCGTCTTAGACAAGCTGACTTGCCAGCTGTTGGCCCATTTGAGTCAGTGGCATGCCATCAATTATAATTATGAGTTCACCTCAGAAGCAAACTAGCTGGAGTGAATCTTCACTAACAACTTTTTTTTTTCTCCTGCAGTCAGTACATTCACATTAGTGGGATCATATGAAGTCAGTACTATAAATCAGTTATTCTTAGTGTCCTGGAAAACCAGTAGAAATGCGAGGATGGCGGTGTAGGGCTTTGACAGTGAGTGTATCACTTGGATTTGTGACTTCAAAACAGAAATGTGCTGACTATTAAATGTATCACGTGATTTAGGACAAATGGTAAATGGACTGGTTCTTATACTGTGATTTTCTACTCTGAGTACTCACAGCACTTTATACAACTTGCCTCATTCATATTTTCTATGCATTTTTTTTTTTTTACTCAAGTACTTTCACACACATTCATTGATGAGCAACTTGAGGTTACCATCTTGCCCGGGGATATTTGGCATGCAGAGATCGAACCACCAACCTTCCGATCAGTAGATGACCTGCTCCTGAGCTACAGCCTCTATTTTCATGATACAAGATCAGTAGATCATTTCTTTATCACAAGTGCAGTTTATGTCCACCTTACAGCCTCTTTTCACATTTCACACACAGCGAGATGAAAGACAGGGAGCTCAGGTGGAAAGAGAGAAGAAATACTTCTAGAGTTAATGGCGATTTTGTTCCTTACTGTAATCACAAAACCTTTGGAGGTCCCCATTTTGCACTGCACAGTGCTAAAATCTTTAGTAAATTGCCCCAAGCACTTCTAGTTAGCGCTCTCTAAATCCCAGCATTTTAACCAGGGCACTTTAAAGACCAACTGTCCTTTGTTTGGAGCCACTTAAATTAAAGTTCACGTGGACTGCCAGATGTAATCTCCAGCATAATCAAAGCTGGAATTAATGGATTGTTCATGCACTGTGGTTTGATTAACACTCACCCTCTGAGGTAGAATTTTATCAGCCATCTTCTTCTTCTTTGTGCTGTGAAAATAAATCGCCAAAACAAGAGGGGTTTGAGTGCAAGTCAGAGCAGCTTTGCGTCTCCTTACAAAAAGACAAAGAAGTCAGTCAAATTCTTCAATCTGTGGGATACATTTTCTGGTACCATGTTCATACGCACTCGCACACATACAAAGACAAAATAATAGTCCCCCAACTAGAGGGCTGCAATAATTATGAAAAAAGCATGGCTGAGTAGGCAGCCAGTGGGGACTTACTGCTGGTTGCGGTTCTGTTGTTGCTGAACCTGCTGAATCTGTTGGGGAGCCGGCCTCTTACGAGACGGATCCATCACGCCTGGCATGCCAGGACGGGACACGGGGCTGCTGCCGTATCCTGGAGGGCCCATGGCTGGTCCCTGAGGGGTCATGCGACTGGAAGGAGGCATGCCTGGTCTCTGCATAGAAAACAAGGCCGTGATCACACATTTGAAAAGGCCGTTGAAAAAGATTTTCATGTCATTTTTCTCATTTTAAAGCTGTTTACAGCCTTTGAACGTGTAGAAAAGATACATTTTGCAGATTTCAAACAAGACACCTTAGTCTTTATTTTAAGGTGTGTTAAGAATACACACACACACACACACACACACACACTTTACTCCCCAAGCATAAATTCTGGGAGGTGGCTGGTGTAATAATATATCTGACTTCAGACTGTGTTTGTATGAGCAAAGAACACAACTTTAAATTAACGATAATAAAAATAATCTTTTGCTGCAGCGATAAAATGTGTACAAACTGTTTCTGAATAAATTACAAACAGCAATCCTCTCCGATCGACACAAAATGGTCACAACAACTCAACACTTTCCTACCAACCTTGTGGTCAAACATGGCAAATTGTGCTTCAAGTGGCAATTTAACCCCATGACTACCTGTGACTATGTAGCCCTGGCCCCACCCATGCACACCACCAAAATTGAACATCTGCAGCTACAGTAGCAGAGACGCAGTTCACGGGTGTAGCAATAAAACAACTCTGAGCCTTACTAAAAAAAAAAGAGAGAGAAAGAAAAAAAAATTCTGTTTCAAAAGCAGAAAATAATGGGTGAAAATAAAATTCGAGCTGTTGTGTAGCTAAAGCTCAAAAGTGAAAAGTCCACAAATTAAGATCAATGTTTGTGAAGACTTGAAGACAAAAGCACATCAAAGTTTTCTATTGTTCCATTTCCGTCCTTATGGATCTGAGAATACATTTTGCAGTTCAATATCTAGCGTTTTAAATAAAATGCAAAACTGACACAGTGGGAAAACGTCAATGTAAATTTGCAAACAAAACATTTGCAGCACATCTGCTGATGTAAATGTATTCTAGAATATAAAAATCACACAACACACAAAAAAACTCAACACTGCTACCCTTTCTAAGACCCAGCCCTCATACTTTTATATCTGATGCTTCCCATTAGTGGTATCAGCAAATTTATGCATGCCTTTCATTAAAGTAAATACACAAAAATCACCACAGCCAACTCACCAAACCATGTGCTAAGAACTCAAACAGCCGACTTCTTGTATTTGACTGCATGAGTGCAGGCGAGAGCAGCAGATAAGTAACAAATCACTGATAGCAGCTTTTCCTCCTGCAGTCTGTCCAACAAATGTGACAGATGAAGGCAAAACACACTCTCTCTTCATCCCATGGTGAACAGTGAAAGCGAGGAAGAGTGAAGGACATTGACTTCTCAACAATACAGGCCAGATGAATGGGCTCTGCCTTTTCCACACAGTGTGGTGTAGGCAGATTGGGGAAACATGCCGATCATTTAGTGCTTTTTACACTATACATCAGTGCAACCTTGGCTTGCCTGAGAACAAGTGGAAATCTGCAGTATTCAGAGTATGAAGCCTCTTTTGACTATGGTGTGAAAGGCTGCCAAGGACGTTGGAGGGGGGAAAAAAAAAAATGTGACAACCATTCACTGAGCTGTCTTTCAGGTTGGTAGTAGCTAAGAAGCAAAGAAGCGAACACTTCAGCTGTGGATCAGTGATAAATGACTCATCGTTTATATCTTGATTTTAATACAATTCTCTTATCTTAAGAAACAACATATTAGCTGGAGATGACTCAATCCAATGCAATATCAGGGGGAATAAACCCTGGACTGCAGATCAGGATATGAAAATTTATAGTCTGATACTAAATATGAATGCAAGAGCATGCGTGGGATAATAAGACCAAGAAACCACACAGTTATGATCAAATATCATGGTCAAGGAGCATGCATGCAGTATATCGCTGAAGCACACAATCAGCTTTAAAGTCCATTCATTTGAAAACATTTAGGCTCTGAAGTCCTGATTTACTGAAAATTTTTTGCTTCTTGGTCATTTTCTTGAGTCCCCACTGTGCAGAACGATGTGTTGCAGGATCTGAAAGTAAATGAAAGATTCCAATGTCTTCAGCCAAAGGGAATTCACCTTTAAATCTCAGCAGTCATTCACGGACCTTGATTCTGTTACATAAGAACTAGAAGGAGAATTTGGCAGCATCTTCTACCTAACAGTTAAACTTCTGAAATGATCAGCATCTCCATAATAATATAGTGTGGGATTTCAAGATAGAAAATGAGCTGATGTCATTTTAACTGCTTAAACTTTCTTTTATTTTCTGTGCATCTGTAAACTGCACATCTCTATATGTATTAAAGGGAGGTTTTTAAAAATTACATTCCAGGGATTTCCCCCCCTCAACATACAGAAATATCCAGCAACCTAATCAACATCACCATCCAGAGTGGAAACAGTTGGTCTATATCTGACTATTTCGTGGTTCAGAGTCAGGCAACTGCGAAGGTGCACTTTGCGTTCACCTTCACAGTTCCCCAAATTCATTCTTCTTCCATTACAGTCGGGATGGGTGATATTAGCCTCAAAGTTATATCACAATATTTTAGGCAAAAAACTGCGATTATATTTACAGTGATACAGGGGAAAAAAACAACGTTGTATTGGTGACTGTAGCTTGCAAGCAGCAACATTTAATAGTGCAAACAAAGTGAAGGACGTTTTCCAAACTGCCGTCACTGATACTGTTGATTGACATAAGACAGGTCGGTAAATAAATTACAGCATTACCAAGGCAACTGGAGCCTGAAACACCCACTTTAGACCAAACACAAGCAACACAGCGAGTGTGGATGGGATTCTAGAAATGTTTAATCTGCCAGGAAGTACACTAAGTTTTTCTTCTCCATGAGACCAAAGCATCAAGTTTCTTACCTAATATAATCAAATGAGTATGAGGACCCACCTATGCAAATATTTTGAAATGGCACGAATCTTAAGAAAAAACAAACAAGACAACTAACTAGTGGCTGACAGTGAATGCAGCACGGGTTTATTGTGTATTCATTGTGACAATTTATGGAAATTGTCTCCTTTGGACATCTGTTTTTCTATCCATTTTACTGCTTAATTACTTTGAGTATCTCTGCAAGTTAAGGGATTGCAGATCACTGTTAAATCGTGTTGAATATGTTTGTATCATCTGCAGGTCCGTAACTAAATTTTGGACTATTTGGACAAGTGTTTGTGAGGCAACTATGCCCTTTCTAATGCCCATTCTGGGACAGACAGACAAACAACCAGTTATACCCAGTTTGTTTACTTAGATGCTATACTGGCAAACAATATTATGTTTACCAATGCTGCTGGTGGACAATGTTAATGTGTTGTCAAATCAATTCTGCACTGTGTAAATGTTAATAGATAGTGTAATTAGTTTTGGGTTTTTTTGGGGATGGATGGAAGATTTCCTTGTTACCACTTCAGGCATAAAAGTAAGGAAAAAAAACAGATCAAAACAAACAAACAAAAAAAACATTAACAGTAAAACCAAATTACCTGCGTCGTTCAAGTTACTATTTTATAACTGTTTTGTCAGAATAAAAGATATCCAGTTTTATGTCACATGTGACAAACATACAATATTGGACAGATTTGTGTACAAAAACCCCCCCAAAATTATTTTAAATTATTTTATATTTCAAATGTGAGAAAGGGCTGCAGATTAATCTTGTGATTGTGGACCAACCGACTGACAGCTGTAATCTGAAATCAAGAGCATAAAATATCAGCTTGTAAGACTCAAAATTAACAACTAAATAAATATCCTTCCAACAGTTTAGATGTGTAGTGAGTTCACGCTGAGATCCCAGCGTTTCTTGGTACTTGGTGTACTTTGCTGCAGACCAGCCAAGTAACAGTGGGCTCACTAAACGCAGACACATTGATGTTAGACTTTACAAGTTGTAAAACACCAACTTCGATGAGACAAACTGCACCAGCTGAACACAGAGTGAAGTCTGCTACTGACTGGAGCCTCCCCTTAATCATCGTTTCTGTATGTTGTAAATTTGTATTGACACAAACTCATATTGGTGCAGTCGATTCATTCAAAACTAGACTCGACTTATAACAACTTCTGAGTTCAAACCGAGCCTGAACTTCACAAACTACAACTCCTAAAACTTATGGGCTGGTTTTATTGTTATGTTTACAAACTACGCGGCGCACATTTGGGGTCTTTTTGATAAGGAAACTGATCGAAACACAGTTAAGAATTAGCGGGGTTAGCAGGCTAAGCTAACTGAATGCTACTGCGATTAGCTAGCTAACCTTAATGTTAGCGGGCGGGAGGGTTAGCAAATTCAAACAACAAACAAACTCTGACGGTCATCCAGAGCGACTGGTGAAATATTTCAAACGCACCACCGATTTTGAAACGGACTGCTAGTTAGTATGAGCTGTGGCCTGCGCTGGTGAAGGGGGTTAATGCTAGCCACTAGGGACAAAGCAAGCGGAGCGAGGCTTTGTTCTAGCGGACTCGCTAGCGCGTCAGCAGCAAAGATAGAGCGATATCTTACCGGGTACCCAGGCCCCGGCATCGGTGAGCGGTACATATGGTTCTGCGCGGCAGCCGATGGTCCCATTCTTCCAGAAGGTGTTCCTGGCCCCATGCCTGGTCCTGCACCCGGTACCGGCGGTCCAGGTCCCATTGCTCCACCACCGCCCGTCGGTGCCGACTGAAACCCCCCTCTGGCCGCCATCTCCTCTCTGAATGTCGCCGCCGGTGGAGGCGCGGAGCTACCGCGAGAACGAGTGTTGGGATGGACGTCACAGGTTCAAGACGCCCTCCGCTGTTTGTTGGTGGTGCTGCAGCAAAATTAGTCCCTGTGACAATGATGGTGCAATAGGTCCTCGTTCAACGTTACAAAAGTACCCACTGTGAATATACTCCATTACAGGTAAAAGTTATTAAAAAAAATACTAGTTATGTTAAAGTTTGTAACTATAATCATAAACATGCACTTAAGGCATTAATAGCACTCACTTCAGAACAACGTTGTGCTATTACACAAAGTATTTTTCATGTTATATCTATTATAGTATAATTATTTAAATACCAGGATACGATTGACCAGGATATTACTGTTGTAGATGGATAAGTTTTTTACTGGACTACAATTAATGGTTATTTTAAGTAGGTAATGTGGTAATTCATTTTTAATTAATAAATTTAACATCATCCCCAAAGATATGGGGAGTGCACAAAAGAGGTGAAGATGAGAGTGAAGCCGGGGTGGAGTGTGTGTGGAGACAAGTGTTAGGGTGATTTGTGACAGAAGAATAGCAGCCAGAGCGAATGGGAAAGCTTTGTGTAGTGGTAGTGATGCTGATGTATGGTGTGGAGACTGTTGGACTAACAAAAAGACAAGGCGGAGCTGGATGTGGCATAGCTGAAGATGTTAAGATTTTCTCTGGAAGTCACCAGGACTGACAAGTTTAGAAATAACTATTTAGGAGGGACAGCTCAGGTTGAGACAAACGTAGAGAGGCAAAGCTGAGGTGGTCTGGTCATATGCAGAGGACGGATAGTGGATAAATTGGACAAACAATGTTAAAGATGGAGCTACCAGGCAGAGGGAAGAGAGGAAGACCACAGAGAAGATTCATGGATGTAGTGAAGGAGGGAACACAAAAAGTTTCAAGAAGAAGAAGAAGAAGTATCACCTAATCTTCCCCAGGTCTCCACTTACCTGTTCATCCATGCCTTGGATGTGCACTCTGCCTGTTTTTTTGACCTCAGCAAGTTAACCTAGATTTTTGACTGACCTCTTTGTCTTTATCTTGTTAGCCTTCTTTGTGTTTTGCTTTGGTACTGACTTTACTAAGCTGCAAGTTTGTTTTGCAGTCATGTAAAAGTGAAAGTTTTTACAGGTCTTAATACAGACCTGTAAAAACTAAATGCACCCCATGATTCGATAACTCTTAGATCCTTTCACAGCAATAGCTTAAAGTAATTATTTTCTTTATGATTTTGTCAGTCACTTATATTGTTGTGGACAAAATTTGTCCCACTTGTCTTTAGAATTCTGCTTAAACGCTTTTAGGTTTGCAGACATTCTTTACGCACAGCTCTCTTAAAGTCCCACCACAGCATCTCAGTTGGATGTCTAAACTTTGACTGGACCATTGCAGCACCTTGAGTCTTTTCTTTTTCAGCCATTGTAGATTTGTTGGTGTGCTTGGGATCATTGTCCTTTTGGATGATCCAATTTCAACCAAATTTCAGCTGTTGAACAGATGACCTCACATCTGGTTCTAAAACACTTTGGTTCATGGTCGACTCAGTAACTCCAAGGTCTGTAAGTTTGTGCTTTGACAGTCAGTATGAGGTGTGTGAGCTGAGTTTAGGCACTGTGTTTGGGTTTCGCCAAACACAGTGTTGTGTATAATGGCCAGACAGCCCCACTTTGAACTTGTCTGTCTAATGGACATTGCTCCAGAAGTCATGAGGTTTGCTCAGCTGCAAGTAGCCGTGCTACTATGTTTTTAGAGAGAAGAGACTTTCTCCTTCCAGTCCTTCCAAGCAAGCCATAGTTGTTCAGTCTTGTTCTAATCACACTACCATGAACATTATCATTTAACATGCTAACTGAAACCTGTTGAGTTTAATAAGTATCTTATGTTTTTGTGTTTTTTGCAATTTTTCTGAGCATTGCACGATGCGGTCTCTGGGTGACTTTGCTGGGATGTCCAGTCTTGGGAAGATTGTGGGATTGTGTAAACACACACCTGGATGCTCCAGACCAGCAACCTGCCAAAACTTCTGCTTTTATAGAGGCGCTCACATTTGTTGATAATTTGTTGATTATCAATACCTGGCTGCCACTTAACCTCTTAATTCCTGGCTGCTAATATAATTTTAATGGAAGCATTAAGCGTGTACTCATTTGTCACGGGAGTACATAGAGTCCTGTGAAAAATGTTCTTTTTCACAGAACTGTACCTGTCTGCCTCTGGCTCTGTAATTTGGCTCTATTTTTCTTTCACTGTAATTATCTCGAGTCCAAAGTGACACCTTTACAGTTTTTTCCTCTAAATTAAAGTGCATATGAAATTGTGTAATTATAAAGTATCAAAATATGACAGATAAATATACACTGCTCAAAAAATAAAGGAAACACTTGTACAACACAGTGTAACTCTAAGTCAATCACACTTCAGTGAAATCAAACTGTCCACTTAGGAAGCAACACTGATTGACAATCAATTTCACATGCTGTTGTGCAAATGGAATAGACAACAGGTGGAAATTATAGGCAATTAGCAAGACATCCCCAATAAAGTAGTGGTTCTGCAGGTGGTGACCACAGACCACTTCTCAGTACCTATGCTTTCTGGATGATGTTTTGGTCACTTTTGAATGCTGGCGGTGATTTCACTCTAGTGGTAGCATGAGACGGAGTCTACAACCCACACAAGTGGCTCAGGTAGTGCAGCTCATCCAGGATGGCACATCAATGCGAGCTGTGGCAAGAAGGTTTGCTGTGTCTATCAGCGTAGTGTCCAGAGCATGGAGGTGTTCCCAGGAGACAGGCCAGTACATCAGGAGACGTGGAGGAGGCCGTAGGAGGGCAACAACCCAGCAGCAGGACCGCTACCTCTGCCTTTGTGCAAGGAGGAATAGGAGGAGCACTGCCAGAGCCCTGCAAAATGACCTC
>VVHJ01004443.1:25128-37086 GCA_015107715.1 Tylochromis polylepis | reverse complement strand
GTAAGAAAGCAAACAAAAAAAAAAAAAAAAAAAAAAAAAGGAAAAGAAAAAGAAAAAAAATACTCATCTGGCCTTTTCAACTGCACCTGCTCTGTTCTGGCAGGGATTCATTAATAATGTTTTTATCAGTGCCCACACTGCCACTGACTGCTTCTGTTTGTGAAGAAGACATGTTTCTCTAAAATAATCCTTGCAAGACTTAAGTGAGAAAAAAAACCTGTATTATTCAGACTGAGGTTTGTTCATACTTTACTTTGGACTCTGGAACATTTTTTTAAAAACATTTTTTAACTTATGTATCCACTTACAAAATTATCAACATTTCCTTGACCTGAAAAATTATGGATGGATTCTCTGAAGCTCTTTGCTTCTCTTTTTCTTGTTGGACATTTATTTGGTACAAGCCAACCAGAAAAATCAATAAAGCAACTTCCCATCTTTTTCTGCTTTAGGTTTAGCCGATTTTCCATCACTATCTATAATTAACTTTAAACAAATCTTTCCATCCATTCGTTATATTACCACAAATTCAGTTCGTCATGCAGGCACTGGAGCCTACAGATTTACATTGGCCCCTTAGCAAATTTAGAGTCACCATTTAACCTAACATGCAATCCTTTGCACTGTGGGAGGAAGCAGGAGTACCCAGAGGGAGCATAAACAGGCTCACGCAGAGTATGCAAACTCCACAGAGGAAGGCCAGTGTGTGTGAACCCAAAACCTTGTGGCTGTGAGGCAGCAGTGCTAACCACTGCACCACTTTTCCGCCCAAAAACAAGAATGGGGCAGAGATTAGAGAGAAACTTGAACCTACAGCGTGATCACTTGAGAAATCTCAAGCTTCTACCCTATATATTATAATAATAATAATAATAAATAAAGGAATTTTGTAACTTTCCAACAAATCTATTCTGCTAACTTAATACTTCACTATTAAAACCTGAGCACATCAACAAGACCTTCATTGGGATTTTAATAGAGGTGAACGGATTCATCAAAAAGTCAATAGTATCGATAGCAATACTGGTATTGTAGCGCGATACGATCAATAGTTTGTTTCCATCTCCAAGTTCAGAATGTAGCCCACTGAATTGTGTTAAATCATTTTCTTTTTTGGAAATAAAAAAATATACCTCAAACATGCACTATGAAAAATGCCTTAACCTTTTTGTGTTTACCAATACATCTATTTTATTTACAGCCTAAAGCAAATTTAAACAACAGAAGTTGATCCAAAGTGCTTTAGAGACAGGCAAATTTCCTCCCAAAAAACCCAGTTTCAAAATACACGAAAGGCTGAAAGGTGTGTTTTATAACTGTGAAAAATAAAAAACAGTGATTTAATGGTCACATCTCTTAAATCACAATACACTGATCTCTACTACATAAGCTGCCTTTATAAGTTGAAAGTATAGGTATTGTTCTTGCCAGTACCAGCCCTGTATTTACTTGGTATCAGTTTAATATCAAAATTTGCAGTACTGCATAGCACTAGACTTTAAAACAACGCTCTGTATGTTTAAACAGAATTCAGCTCCACAGCATCTGTGATATTCCAACAACTGAGCTACTGGATGTCCACCACTTGCTATGGGAATAACTAGAGTCATAATAAAGCAAATTACATTCTTACGACATATTTTCAAGACCTTTTTCTATTCACTTAATCCATCTAGCACACTTAGAGCTACAACAATCTCATTATTAAAAGCTGTACACAGAATCTCTTTCAACTTTTACTGTACATATACAGTACAGGTGGCACTGGTTGACCTTCTAGTGCACCGATCTTCAGTATATTACTAATTAAGAGACTCTTAACTCAGAACGTGCCAGCTAATGGTTGTTAGATACGTATACTTTGTTATGAGCACTTGAGATGCTTGTTACTAGCTCTGCATGAAAAGAGACACGACAAGGTGTCGTTAGAGGAAGGCTTCAAGTGCGTAACAAAAAGTGGGTTTCACTATTGCAAGTGGTTCCAAAGTGAAGAACACTCAAGACTGAAGCTGTCTGACCTACTTAACATTAAAAACACACAGATATCAGTGGTAACACATGCTTTGTGCTTTAATGTCTGTTATAGTGTGAATACATTGTCCTGCATTTGATCTGATTGTATCACAAATAACAGCAAACACTTAAATTGGAAAAACAGATTAAAATAAATTTTCTCTCTTGTGCTGAAATGGAAAAATATTTTTTTATTTCTGACTTTTCTCTACAACGTGGTTTACAAAGAACTCCTGCTGCTTGCGCTGCTGTGCAGAACAGCATCTCAACTGATTAGCAAGTATGTTTGCGTTCTGCTTTCAGCTATGAAAACAGGAGAGTGAGACTCTCCCTACGGAGGATTCCAACTCAGGGGGTTCGTTGATCATCTGCAGCAGGGATACACTGTCAGGAAATACTCTCACCGATGCGCAAATGCACACACGCATCCGTATCCAGTACATATATCTGGGATGTGCATATGCTGCAAGCAAATGCAAAAGCATTGCAATGCTTTAGGACTGCAGTTCACCTTAAGGGCACTTTTGAAGCTAAATCATGCACAGGCTAATGTCTGTGAAGTGGGTTAGTGTAAGTGTGTCAGCAGGGGCTGTGTTTGCATACTAAGCAGTCGCTTCAAACACATCCACATGGCCTATCAGGAAACTAAAAACTACGATAATTTGATGAGAGAAATGTTGTGTTTCGAGCATGCTGTGCTCATTTTGTGTCTTTTTACCTGCAAGGCTTTATTAATAAATTCATGGATCAGTGTTTCACCCTTTATAATAAATATTACACATAGTGGAAACCTTCACATATTCAGAAACCACCTCTGGCTGAAGTACAGCATGCATGCAGACTGCATGATAATTTGCAAAAAGAGGAAACTTGTTGCTGTTTAAGTCAAACCATCACTTATCTTGGTTTAACTTGTTTGCAAACTGGTAGTTGAGATTTAGCAACCAAAGAAGCAAAAGAAGCAAAAACTGAAACCCATAATGTAGAACCTGTGGATGTTTTTAATGCTGCTCGTGTTTCTTTTGTTTTGTTTGTTTTAACATTTGAAGACAGTGAGATAGACGGGCAAAGCGCATGCAGTGGCAAGCATTGATAACATACCTGTATGCAGGTCCCTGTGTGCTCTCGACACAGGCTGCAGGACAGAGCCCAGCGGCTGGCAGGGATATGGGACACCTTGGTAATGGGCTCCATCTTCTCTGGACAGCCTATACTCACCTAAGGAGGAACACATAACAGTTAGTAAGACACACATTTAATAGAAAGCAAAACAAAACTGATGAGACTCATCTTACTCTAAATTCTTTTTTAAAAATCTGGTTAATCTCATTTAATAATTAGGCAAAGTGCCAAACATATTTTGGTTGCAGCTTCTCAAATGTGACAATATGCAGCTTTTTTGGGGATAAGGTAATATTGAGGTAATAATTCATCTTCTATCGTCCTACAGGCAAAAAAAGATTACATAAACTGATGTCCTGTGATTTTACGGTTCTTATATCAAGGATCAGGTTAGATAGATTTGTGTAACCACATTTGTGCTCATTCAAAGATAACTTGGTGAGAGGCTGAAAGACTCTTAGTGCATCTGGGGGCTTCCCATGATTGTGTTTCTTTTTCACACATCTATTTTCACTCTTTGTGTTTATACACCACTTTGCATTTAATCATTAGCTATTATTAATCTCTGGCTGTCTTTCACTTCTTTTTTCTCCCCTCAACCCCACCTAGTTGCAGCAGATGGCTGCCCCCCCTGAGCCTGGCTTTGCCGGCGCTTTCTTCCTGTTAAGAGGGAGTTTTTCCTTCCCACTGTTGCCAAGTGTTTGCTTACAGCAGGTCGCCTGATTGTTGGGATTTTTTTTCTATACTATTGCAGGATCTTTACCTTAAAAAAAAAAAAAGCTCCTTGAAGCGACTGTGATTTGGCACTATATATAAAAACAGTTGAATTGAATTGAATTTAACTAAATTCTGCTGAATAACAAACTGTCATTTTTAAACATCTGTCTACCCTTCAGCTCTGTCAACACTCTAGGTTTGGTAAGACAACATTGGCATTTAAACAACAATCAGTATTAATAAAGTAAAACATCTGAAGTTAATTATCACCTCCAGCTGATAATTCTTAAATATATTTAGCACTTCATCTACCCAACTTCTTCAGTTTCTGATTAAAGCAATCTACCTTAAGCATCATAGGAATGACAGTTTACACCTAAGTTTAGCTTGAATAACTTCACCTCTGTTTTCCAATTTCCAAAACTGTCCTTGGACCCAGAGCAGAGACACATGTGCTTCTTGGAAAAGGTTATTGTGAAGCTCTGTGTGACTCAGTCTCTTTGAGCAGTTCATTCAGAACAGCTTTGGCCCCAGACCTCCCTGCACCAAATACAACCAAGAAGTCATTGACTTGTGCCAACCAGCAATACAGAAAAGAAGTGAAGAGCACTCATCACCAAAGTGCCGTTTCTTCCTTCCTTCTTTCCTTCCTTCCTCTGCTGCCTATTTCTTTCCAAAAAAGCATTAAAAAAACAAACATTCTACTTCTTTCACATCCACTTCCTGTCATATTTGAGGCACGGCCTTCTCTTCCTTGTCCTTCACGCCTGTATTAACAGGCTGACAACTGATTTCTGCAGGTCACCCCCCCATCCACTCATCCTTCTGATTTTCTTTTTCCTCCTCTCATCCGCTCAACCACAGAACAAACCCATGGCCTCTGCTCTTTCTGTTATTATCGATGTCTTTTGTACAACACACTCACAGTTGATGCGGGGGTCAATTTTCACTCCATTGAGAATGTCAATAGAAAGTGCGATTCTGACAATGATGCCACAGCCGTCACTGTCAATGCACACTTCTTTTATGCAGCTGATATACGAGCCAGTCGATAAGAAAAGGATTTCCACTTTTTGAATGGTGCAGTTAATTGATTGGATTGTTCACGACCATGATTCCCATGCACGCACACACACACATGCATAGGTTTCACTTCACATTTCAAAGCAGACAGAGGAAAAAATGGACAAAATTTGAAATCGCTTCAGAGGAAATGGGTGGAAATCACTGTGTTAAATAAAAAGGATTCTTAAAAGAGGGGCTCTTCCTCTTTGAGATTGAGTGTGTGTGTAACTATGAGGGGTGAAAAGCTGTTTAAAGAGAGATCTCTCTCTAGGAGTTGAAGGCAGGCATAAAGCAGCTATGCACAGCTCTGAGAGGGCTGTATCATTTGAAGGCACACCCACCCATACAAAAACAAACACACACACACACACACACACACACGCACACACACACACACACACACACACACCAAATGTAAAACACACTTACACACAGAGTTTTTTCCAACCACATATTCAGAAAAATCTACCATCTTGTAGTATGAAGCACATACATCTGAGCCTACACAAGGACAAGGGCACAAAACACACACACACACAGCACAGACATGCAAATTAACCCCCTCTACCATGGTAGGAAGAGAAAACAAAAGCGAATGGAGCAACGAAAACAATTAGCCCAATCAAGGGTGACAGAAGGCAATTAGGAGGAAAAGGTTTGAGGTGCCAAAAGCCACTCTATTATTGAGAGAAATGTGCCGGTGAAGTGTGCCGCTGAATAGTCTGAAGAAATATGACTGGCTGTCTTAAAGGTGTGCAAGGCTCGAAGCGCATCTACGAACCTTCTGAAATGAGGGGGCTCCATTTGGAGCTTTCAGATGAGTGACGCTGACAAAAGATGTCATCAAGAAACGTCAAGACAAAATGAGCGGCTGCTGGGAGAAGCATGCTTGACAACCAGGTTCCTCGGGAATCATTTTACATTATTCAGATTGTAAAGAGGGAGGTGTTGACTGGGATTTTAAACATTTACTCTAAACAAGTGGTGGAAACAAGTAACAGGTGCAAATGCTTCTCAAACTCTGCCACCAAAGATTTTTTTTTCAGTCTAATTGCAAAGCAAAGACTTCACCGTAAAACCACAGTGATGCACTACATTGCCAAAAGTATTCAGTCAGGCATCCAAATCATTGAATTCAAGTGTTCCAATCACTTCCATGGCCACAGGTATATAAAATCCAGCACCTGGACATGCAGACCGCTTCTACAAATATTAGTGAACGAATGGGTCACTCTCAGGAGCTCAGTGAATTCCATCCTGGTATTGTGATAGGATGGCACCTGTGCAACAAGTCCAGTCATGAAATTTCCTCATTACTAAATATTCCATAGTCAACTGTTAGTGGTATTATAACGTAGAATAAAGTGGAAGCGACTAGAAGCATTGAAGTGGTAGGCTATGTAAAGTCACAGAGCAGAGTCAGCAAAAGCTGAGGCACATAGTGTGCAAAGGTCGCCAACTTTTTGCACAGTCAATTGCAACAGACCTCCAAAGTTTACGTGGCCTTCAGATTTGCTCAAGCACAGCGCGCAGAGAGCTTCATGGAATGGGTTTCCATGCCTGAGCAGCTGCATCCAAGCCTTACATAACGAAGCGCAATGCAAAGCGTTGGATGCAGTGGTGTAAACCACACTGCCACTGGACTCTAGAGCAGTGGAGACATGTTCTCTGGAGTGACATCAGGCTTCTTTATCTGGTAATCAGATGGATGAGTCTGGGTTTGGCTGTTGCTAGGAGTACTTGTCTGACTGCAATGTGCAAAGTATACAGTTTGGTGGAGGGGGATCATGGTGTGGGGCTGTTTCTCAGGAGTTTGGCTCAGCCCCTTAGTTCCAGTGAATAGAGCTTCTTAATACTTTATCATACCAAGACATTTTGAACAATTTCATCCTCCCAACTTTGTAGGAACAGTACTGTAAAGCCACCGATGCCTAAAGGTGAATGTAGAAAAGGTTACACATCCTGGGATGTATTAAAAATTCAATAACTTGCTGCCTGCAAATTTTGAGATTGCACAAAGAAACCAATCAGCATCTGACTGTATGTGGACCTTGTGACCACTTTAGCCTCTGTGTCTTTCTTTGAGTGTCTCACCTCAGGGATCCATAAGGCACAGCTGACGTGGACCCACTTGGTTCCACTGCGGGTGGGCTTGAGTGCCCCCCCTCTCTTGGGGCAGAGCAGACATTTTGGCTGGACCCCGAGAGCGCAGGTCCGACACAGCCAGTTCCCCTGGGGTACCTTCAGGATGCCGTAACACGCCTGCAACAGGGAAAGAAATAAAAAAGGAAAATTATGACAGGTCTTAATGTGAAAGTTGCATAAAGATGGTTCTGAATTTATACAGGTTACCAACCATGACGTAACATGCGAGTCAATTTATTCTGGCTAACCAATTCTACCTACCAAGTCTTTGTGCCAAGCTAACCAGCCAATAGCTGTAACTTCTTATATAGTAGACAGATTACTAGCCTTCCTAATAAGAGAATGGAAAACTATGTCAAATCACCATAAATAAAAAGTTCATTAAAGACGTTTTGTACATTGAAGCCTACAACATACACCCCATGTAAACCATTGGGTGTATATTAAAACTTGTATTCCATATCTACTTTGCAATTTCTTTCTTTTTTAAAATATACTCTGTGTTGGCAAAAAGATGATTGACAGTCAGCTTCTCAAGCCAACCTAAAAACAGTGAATTTTTGTTTTGTTTTTGTTGTGACTGAGCGCATCAATGGTGCTGTAGCTGATCCGGTTCACAATCCATTAAGTTTTCTTGTTGTTGGTTGCACAAACTAATGAGAATTACAAGCCACTGAAAAGTTAAGAACGCTCTCAAGCAGTGGGACAAATTCATCTCGACATGACTGCTGCAATACAATCACTGGGCCATAAAAAGCATGAAAATATGTGAACGCATCAGGATGTCACAGCACTGACCATATTACTGATGTCAGCATAATGGTAAATGGACTGGTACTTATAGAGCACTTTTGTATTCTTTTTTACTACACGCTTCATTCACTCATTCACATGCCTGTTCACTCATGCCTGTTCCTATGCCTAAGCCCTTTTAATCTAACATCACACACCAAAGGATAACTCAGAGGGCTTTCAGTTTAAGCACAGTTTGGGTGAAGACCAATAAGGTCATCACTGTGTCTAACTAGCGACAATACAATCATTAGGAAAGCCTAAAAACCTGAATAACTTGCTTGAAATGGGTAATGGCTTTCCCGTGTTAATGAAGTACTTGCTTGCAACAGTAACCGTAGAAGACAATGAGTGATTCACAACAGGAATCCAGGCATAACTTTCACCAGCTACACCCTGAAGCCTGCTAGTCGTCTTGCTTTTTAAGTCAAAATCCCTTTTTTTTCCCCCAACATACATTTAGTTTCAATGCAAGAACTTCTGTATTGCCATGTAGAGTTAGAAAATCTACAGTGATACATGACAGGCAAGGTTTTATCCACTGCTGCTCCAATTACAAATCTCTTAAACAATCCCCATTTAATATTTCTGTCCATCCAAAACCTTTTATTTTAGTAAGAACAGCTTGAGCTTACAACACATTTGAAATGCCACATAGACTTTATTTAGGTTTTTTTTTTAAAAGCACAGCAGGGTTTTGTATGATCAGAGCTCCACCCAATTCCCCTTCCGCTAACATAGAGGGGTGCCATGAAAGTCCTTCATGCCAGCATAACAGCATGCTTATACGTTTCTGATTAGATCTGGTCCCTGGGGTTAGAAACAAAGTGTTATTTTATTGTCAGACATTATTTACTCCTCCATTGTTTGAAAGGGTCTCTACTGTGGCAAGTGAAGCCTACTTAATGCCTCTTTTTCTACCATTATCCCTATCACTTCAGATCTATCATATCAAAGCATTACTCCTTTAGTTGAGCCTCAAATGAAATTTAGACGCCCCAAATCCCAGACCATCACAAGGGAAGGACACATTATATTTCATATAACTAAAAGGCCAGAACACACATTCACATTTGATTTAGAGGATGATAAAACAACAGAGATGGAGAGAAAAAACAAACAAACCTCAAGGAAATGAAACATGAAAGCCTCCGTCTGTGTTAAAAGCAATTAAAGGACTCTATTGATGAAATGATTTTATTGATCAAACAAAGCACCTCAGCAAGCATAGCCTGTGCTTCACCTACCGAGTGTTGGGAAGACCACTTCACCAGGGAAGGAACAGACTGTGCTGGATGTGGTTACACACTAAAAGCAATATTACTTAATACAGCTGGGAGCAACATTTTCTTTCAGCGCCTGCTACAATTTGTTTCCATGACACCTCAACTTCTGGCACGTACCTATTTTTCCTCAACAAATACTACTAGGAAAACACCAAAGGCTCCTAAGAGTAATGTTTTGATGACTTGATCCCAAAGTTATTTATGCCCCGCATTCTAGAAATATGTGCATGAGGGCACACATGCAAGCAAGAGGTGATGAAATATACACTTATGCCAACCAAAAACCAGCCATACCAATAGAGATGTTTGTGTGTGTGTGCGTGCGTGCGTCTTCTGTCCCTCCCCCTCACTGGTTGCAGAAGATGGCAGCCCCTCCCTGAGCCTGGTTCTGCTGGAGGTTTCTTCCTGTTAAGTTTTTCCTTCCTACTGTTGCCAAGTACTCGCTCATAGGGGGTCATCTGATTGTTGGAGTTTTCTCTGTGCTATTATAGGGTCTTTACCTTTTAATCTAAGCACCTTGAGGCGACTGTTGTGATTTGGTGCAATATAAATAAAATGGAATTGAAAAAAAAAAAGAACTGAACTTGAAGGGAAATAGAGTGCAAACTGGTTTCAAACATGCTTAGGTGAGAAAAACAGAGATATTTTATGTATTGATGTGCTTCTGTATCAACAGTAAGAGCAGCCACGCAAAGCTGTTATGAAATGGAGTAAAAATATGTTATAATATATTTAAGATGATTCATATTTCCTCCTGTTTCACCGTCTGGCTTTTGATTTCATATGAAGAAAAAAATTCTTTATAGTTCTGAAAAATGAGAGAAGACCTAACCTCCAATTTCTAATTGCTAATTTTTGTCTGATAGTGGAAAACCGTCAGGATTCAGTTTCAGTTGTTAGAGGCACCGAGCAGGTTTCGTTACAGGGCTGTTTGAAATATCAAAAGCACTGAGCTCATGATTGTTTTTTCCTAAACTTGAATACTCATTATAAAATCATCATGCAATTTAGAGAAAACATTTTTTTAACTTTAGATTTTCTTTCACTTTAAATATAATTCAGCTGAGGTGGGGGCGGAGGTGGGCACAAGGTTGTCTGGTTGGGAGTAAAGCCCAGGCTTGAGGGTGTTTTCGACATTGAAGCACGGCTCGCAAGGTCAACTGCCAGTCCCGGGCGGCCGCAGCCTCCACCACAGGCGGTCTGCTGTTGCAAACGAGAGGCTAAGGTGGTTTTCTGAGGTTTACCTGCGGAAACTTTGTCAGGACTTTCAAATCTTTGCATTATCTTGGCTCAGACTGAACTTCGCAGAGCTTTAAGTTGGGGGTCACGACACACAGCTGTCAAATAAAAGGTGGGAGCTGAATTTGTAACAAGACAAAAAAAAAGGCGTTACTGTAAACCTGAGTGCAACACAGTAACTGTTTTAACATGATTATCTTGTTTTCATTACCATTAAAAGGTCACAAACCATGACTGAAAATAAAACTGAATTAGTCACCCAGGACTCGTTTATTAGAGGAACTAGATTTGACAGATTAAAATGAGATGTATTCTGCAGTTGCGGGAAACTTCTTCCATTCTGTGTCATAACAGCAGGTAAGCAAGGGCAGTCTGAAGGGAGTGATAGTGTGTTAGTGCCAACTGAGCCGACACAGTAATTAATATTCTGTCACTGTGTGACAAACACAGCAGAGCCCCTCCAGCTTCAGGGTGTCACGGGAAGTATTTGTGAAAGTACTGCTCTACGTGCACCTTTTTGCAGTTAATGTACTCAGTCGCTGAGGAAAAGAGCAAAACTGTGCATTTGGACCTCGTTTTTGCAATTTACAATCATGTTTTCAACATGATTTTTTTCCTTTTTTCCTTCTTATTCTGCAGAAACCTACACAAAACTCCAAACGCAAGGCTCATGCAGTGCATATAACTCCATAAATGTGCACAAACAGAAATGCGAAGAACCACAATTCCTGACCTGATGAACACAGACATTGCACTTGTCACAGAAAACCATCTCATTGCCGTCCTCTCCCTCCGGTGAGCGGCAGACGTCGCACACCACGTCCTCGTCATACTCGATGCCCAGGCCTTCCTCTGTCTCGATGGCCTGCTGCATCTTCTCCTCGCACACACTCTCCAGCTCCACCAGAACGCACTCCATGGTGAGCTCATCGAGCTCCGGTAAGCCTGGCGGTGAGGAAACAAAGTTAAAAACAAAAATGATTAGTTTGCAAAACTCAACTAGACAGAAATTAATCATCCATCTCTTGTGAGGCAGGGAATTCTTGGTGATTAGAGGATTATATTTTGTCTCGTGCAAAGTTGTTTTTGGTTTTACACATACTGTTTTCGTTGAAAGCTTGATTGAGTGAAAATTCAAAGGCTCAAGCATGGCCTCTGGGAGAAGGGATGAGTATTTAGGAAAATACTAAGCCTGTACAAACCAAATAAAGCTAAGAGTAGAGTTATAAGGTCAACACTCACAGGTTTCTTTGAGTTCCTTTTATTGACAAGGATAACAGCATTTAGAAGCTGCTCATATGAAGTTCAAAACAAGCAAGCCAATTCACAGATTTCAAGCTATTTTTGGCCTAAACACTTTGCATAACACTAATTTGAAACACACACAGCTTTCATTTGCACGTTTATCTCACAAGGTCACTTTTTGTTTCTTTGGGGCGGCTCAGGGCGAAACGTGCTGAAAATTAGCCGCGAGAGTGTCGGCTGGAGTCGACTCTTTGCTAACCAGAGAAAGAAGAGAACTATCACATGTGCTCTGCAGGCCCATTAGCTACCAAAGCCAAAATCTGAAGAAAAGCAA
>VVHJ01004433.1:15562-32051 GCA_015107715.1 Tylochromis polylepis | reverse complement strand
TTCTTCATTCACACACACACACACACACACACACACACACACACACACACACACACAATGCCTACACTACACAGTATTCATCACTCAAAACTGAAATTAATATTTTTGTTACTTCTGTCACATAGCTCTGTCTGCGTTTACGTAACCTCACCTCTTGTTATTAATAAACCTCTTTAAAAATGTTCCTGTTCAGTGTGCGCCTGCCTGCATTCTGTTACCAGCACTATTGAACCATGACCAAAAAACTCATAAAGCCTTTTGAAAGCCTCCTGATAGTGGCAATCACTGACTTACCTGAGGATATAAAACCACTATAAAAAGAGCTTTTCAACCAAAACATTTAAGCTAAAGCCTTACAGTTAATCCATTTGATTCCATGCTGTTCCACTGCTTCAGCCCAGACTTCCATTACAAATACTTTGATTAGAAGCAGTAAGTCAGATAACAAGATTAAGTGTTTCCAAAGGTTCATCACATTTTAAGAGAACAAAAACTATTGTCTTCACCTGCTCCTCTGTCTCTGTCTTCCTTGGTGGCATCATTAAGATAGCAGAGATTATAGTCGTGTGAGATGAATGGACACCCACCTCAGCAGAACAAAGCTGGTCCAGGCACACAGGATCCCAGGTAATGAAGAAGCAGCGTGAGTTATGACTTCATGCGGGGCCAAGCAGATAAATTTGGAGAGCAGGAGTGGTCACTGCTGACTTATCACCCCTGTGGGGATGACTGAAATTCTCAGACTATGCGCTGCTTTAGTACAATGACATATTTCAGCCAAGGGCATAAAAACAATGCTCCTAATTTTGCCTTTGAAAACAGTCTCTCTCAAGTGCATTGAAATATTTTTTGCAGCATTTTTGAAGTGTTCAGCACTTGAAGACGTGTCCACACACCTTTTTTTTAAGGATTAAAGAGCAAAAAAAGTCTGTAATATAGAGGCTGGAGCTGCAGCGGCTCCAAGTCATGTCATCAGAATCTCATACAAAAATGAAAATGTTACACTGTCTTTGGTAATTACGTTTACACTTAACCAGTAAAACTACTGTTTAGGGTTAGGAAAAGGGCTTGGCTTGACACCAAGTTTTTCTAGAAATCAGAAGTAAATTTTTTAAAAAAAAGAAGCTTTCCCCCTGATAGAGATAGTTTATATATTTATTTATTGTGTTTGCTGTCAACATACCCCACAGATTTAATTCAGAATTTTTCGAGTGCCATTCCTCCTATAATATCTCATGTTAAAATAGAAAGGTAACCACTTTTGTAAAAGGTCTGTTTTCTTGGTTGCCACGGTGATGCATTCGCACAGGGGAGTCTTGAAAACATATGTGATGCAGGTACAAAACATTCTTCCAAATGACACAATGTTTCAAAGTTGTACAGACTGTAACAATTCATCTGCACG
Organism: Tylochromis polylepis; assembly: GCA_015107715.1. NCBI lineage: Eukaryota > Metazoa > Chordata > Actinopteri > Cichliformes > Cichlidae > Tylochromis > Tylochromis polylepis. The sequence goes on along the minus strand of VVHJ01004433.1, from coordinate 30,646 downwards.
TAGGCATTCAAACAGATTGCATCTTTGTAACAATTTTGCTATATGCTAGACATTACGCCATGTTTCATGTGTTTTACTTTTTCTTGAGAGCAGCCCAAATGTACTGTAACACGGGGTAACAAATGCATGCAAAAGAATGTCCTTAGTAAGATTTATACCAGAGAAAGTGACATGGTGGCCATATGCAATGTGTCTGAGACTGTTCTATTCTTGTTTTTGTACCCCTGCCCTCCAGCACTGTGTGTTGGTCTCTGTGGACTTCCATGTGTGAGTGTGTCTGTGGTGGCCTTGTGATTGACTGATGACCTGTTCGCACTGTCATTCTGCCTTCCACACAGTGCATGCTGGGAAATGTGTAGGAAGAAAAGGTTTTATTTGGATCTGTCACCTCTCATCAACACTAGCAGAGACAGTTTTTTTTTCTTTTTAAATATCAGCACAGACACAGAGAAATGTCTTTTTAATTTTTTCTTGCCAACAGCAATATTAACTAAAACCAATGGAAAATGGCCAACTAAGCATAGATGTGCACAGACATTTTACTGATTTACTGATTTCGGCACCCATTTATTCATGAGTAACAATCAATAGATTTCTACAAAATTATCAGTTCATCTTTTCACATATATTATAAGAACAAACACAAACTTAAAGCTATTCTTTCATCAAGCCTGCATGACTTGTACAATCCAGCCAGAGAGAAAGCTCCACTTTGTAGTGCACCCACTGCACCAGACATGAGAGGATACGACAGGATATTCTTGTGCTTGTGAGTTGATTTTCCAAAGGATTTTTGCCTACACCCGTAAGCAATGAAGACGATATAAAATCCATAAGATCTGCGGAAATTCCATACTATGACTTCAGATGGACAGGTTTAGGACCAATGTTTCTGACATCTGAATATTTGCATAGACTAATGATCACACAACTCTATTTTCAGACAAAAGACTTAACAGAGTTCGCTTAAACATTTAAAATCAGACTAAATGTTCAATCTTCCAAGTAAGGGAAAGCAAGAACGTTGATTCTGTTCATCTGGACGAAACGTTTTCAAAGGGAGAAACATTTCGTCATTCATCCATATCACTTTTTAAATCAATGACCATGACCAATCAATGACCAAGTCTCATGGCCATCACCAGACTGATGATGATGGCCATTATTTGAAGAAATCACTTGGATGCATGATGAAGCGCGTCTCCTACTGAAAAATGTTACATCCAGATGAACAGAGTCAGCGTCCTGGGATAAAATCAGAACAACTTTTTTTTAATAAGCTAATGCTTGGCTATTATTGATTATGTTTGACTGGCTTTATCAACAGGTTACAACAGTATTTTAATTTCTGACTACCGTGCATGAGGCTTGGGCAAACACTATTTTTACCAGGTCAGAGACATTATGCTCCTCAGGGCGTTTGGATGGCATGCTTACCTGGCTGCGATGACAAGAAAAGTCAAAGGAGGAGCCGGGGCATGTGCGCTCTAGCAGAATTACACAACTGCAACTGCTGGGCATGCAAATTGTTTTAATTAGGAAATAATGCCGTAGACCAAATTTAAAATTAAAATAGAAAAAAAAAGGGAGGTGGTCGAGCACCACCTGAGGGTTATCTGTGCCTAACACCAGTTATTTGTGTCCTTTTTGCCACAGTCCTCAAAAAACAGGTAATGTTAACTTTAATTCTTTGCAGATAGTGTTTCTTGATTTTTTTTTTTTTTTTAATATAAAAATTGTCATTTGGAGGCCTTAAAAAAAGTGAATTATAATCCAGAAAGTGTGATGTTCAAATTCAAAAACAAACAGCATCATTAACTCTTTGTTTATCGAGATTTTAGGGAGCTTTCTTTGTCTGTCTGACAAAGACGGACAAAGGTGTGAAATGTTGCATCTACATCTCCAGGAATGTTTCGATGATTGCTTTTCACCGGACTCAAACATTAACACTTCGACTCACACTGTGTTTGCGTTGTCAGGTTTTTAAATAACACACAGCATACAATGAAGTGCTTCGCTTACCACCACCACCACCTCTGATTTTTAAGAATTAAAGACACTGAAAACCTCTGTTTATCTATACTGAAGTCACAAGAACTGATTATTTCACCATGTAAATGCAAAGCAATTAAATATTCCCCTCAGGTAAGTCCCCAGGAAGTCACTTTAGCTGTAGAGGGCACCGCCACGTCACATAACATGACACAAATGAATTAATGAACTGCTTAATTAGAAGGCGTATATTGCTCATGTTTGTGGGGGTGTATTCACAGTCTAGCACTCATGAGACACCAGACAGACTGTGTCTTGCTGTAAGAACCCAGAGGAGATGTGACGGTCTGTGACACTGTAATGTGGTGCGTCATGCCATAGGTTGTGCCCTCTCTGTCCTTGCCTGCAGCAAACGTGTAGACCAAAAGAGCCTCTTCCTGGAACATGTGGCAGGGCACATTACATGGCCCATTGGTTTCATCTGAGCATCGCTGTGATATGTTGTCCTGTATTTCGCCCTTGTATCCCTTTAACAGAAGGTTTTATTGTTTATTTGCTATTTTATTTGGGGTGGATGTAGATGGGGTTTGTCCTATTAGCTTAAAGAGTTATTTGAATTAAATTTTCTTTGCCTCTAATAGAGAGTAATGGGACAATTATCACTTTAAAATATTTCACCACACTGCAGCCTGCCAGTTGTTCCCAGTTGTGTCTATAAAATAAAAGACATGATAAATTCTGGCGGCCTTCTAGTTAAATTTTGTTTTTACAAGTTTCATCAAAGTGATTTTCAACACCTCTCACCACGCCAGCATTTCTCAGTGGCTGTGCTGCCACGTGCCTGTGGCATGGGCTATTTTTAGTGAGTGGAGAAGGGCAGCAGCATTTCAGTCAGCCAACCATCAGCTGGATGGAAATGTAAATGGGTTGTGACTGTGCATACCTAATCACTCATCCACATTATTTGACTGGTGAACTCCGTCTACATTGTTATTGGCCTAAATTATTAAAATTATTAAAGTTTTTTTTTCATAAATATAACCACAGATGAAGGGAATGTTATTTTATATATTTTAGTTCTGCAGTCCATACAACCACCTGCAATTCATTTTTTTAATTTTTATTTTTTAATTCAGTGGCGGAGTTGATAAAATTACATCAAGTTTAAATATAAAAAATATCCTGGAAGCCCACTGGCTAATCTGCTGACTTACAGCCAGCAGGCAATCAAACCTCACTCAATAAAACTCCCGACTACAAACAGGAGCCAAAAAGTTTCTACAGCCAAAATCCTGTCTCTTCCCTTCACATTTATATGCAGAATCTGTTTATAGAGATAAATGATAACGCTATTAGAGTAAGCTAAAATTAGTACAAGTCTACTACCAGCTCCTAAGGGAAATATAGTATCTGACTCATTTGCTACACTACATTAATTCAAGGTGGATGCTAATAGTGTCTCTCTGTACCATTTTGGTACTGAGCAGGCAGTGTAAAGTGGGTTTTTGGACTTTTAGCAGAGCAGACGACTGCCTGATGTAATCCAGGATGATAGCAGGAGAGGACTGAGAGAGAGCTAAAACGTAATTGCAGGACAATTTTTGTGATTTTAAATTGAATGTTATCTTAGGATTTCTCAGTTCGCATTCAAAAAGTGAAAAAAAAAGCATCAGTTTTCATGTCTACATGTCTTTTTTTATCATATACAATTTTCAGACCCTTTTCTTGCCTTGTTAAAATTTAGATGATGTGCCCATTGTATTATTTTTAATTTTTAAATTTTTCTTTTTTTGGAACATCACAGCATGAAAAGCTGCCTTTGGATTTGTATTGTAATGTAAAATATAATATTGGGTTTTAGAGTAACAGTAATGCATGTCAGGGTATAATGTATGAGCTAAATGAATATGAATAACATAATGCTAGGACCGCAGCTGTAAATTAGCCCATCATTGTAAAGCATAAAACTAATACAAACAGGAGGTGGAAGGATAAGCTTCATTTGCAGCAGTTATTGTACCATGAAAGGGTCTAAAACCTGACTGTTGTGGCTGAAGGACATTATTATCCTGCAGAAAGCTATAACATTAAGAGATGATCAGTGCTTCTGGTTTTTGTACTTCTAGGACAGCTTGGCTATTGGTCAGGTTGTTCAGGTTATTACCCTTTTGCAGTGGCAGCACCTGAGGAGTTTGTCATATTGAATAATAACTAGAGCACTGAGGTGAATGATCAAAGCTAGCCTCTCCTAGAAGTTTTTTTTTTTTTTAGGTTTGCATTTATTGAATTGTATACCTAGGAGTATGTGACAGGTCTAAGAACAGACACTGTGAAGGAGAAAATACAGTGCAGAGCGTTGTCTGTTAGACAGGTACAAACATTATAACACTATATTATCAAAATGACAAAAGCTTCAGTTATGCCACTGTGTGGCAGAAGTACACATGTTAATTACATAAGTAGAAGTAGATGTTTAAAAATACTCTGGGAAAAGTTTCAGTAGTGATTGAAATTCTTTATTCAAGTAAAACTGTAGCCTGACCTTTCTCCATTCAAAGGTGGTGTTATGGGTTATCCATGATGGAGCGATTTATGATTTATTTGTATTTTTTTTTTTACGTGCTTAAACCAAGTTCATGCTGATTCTAAAAGTTTTGTAAGGATCTTCAATAAAACATGTTTGTCCGATGTTTGACATCAAGGAATAGCTCATCTGCGTTTGAATAATAGATACAAAGTGTCTACATGCGATATCCAACTGGAGAAGGTAACTCTTAGTCCACAGCTAATCCTAAACTCAAGTAAATGAAGTGATACAGGAGGCTACTTAGTGGACCTGTATACTTTGTAGATAATGAAACTTTATCTAGTCCCTGTTTGAGTGACAGCTGAATATAAATTGCACATTTGTTTGTAGACTGCACATCATTGCCTGGATTACAATGCGTAAGAAAAACAGCACTTTTGTCTGCCGTTACTTTTCTCCATCTTCACCTTTGTTCGCATGATGCTATAGCTCTTGTACTACAGCTTCCAACTACACAGCTCAAGAAGTGGAAAACTCCACAGGGCACTTTTCATCTGTAGATTTAACACTGTGCTAAATCTACAGCCTTTGATATACCTCCCAACACTGCACCTTGGCAGATAAAAACAAACTGGTGATTTCAGACTTTTAAAGAAAAACTCTGTTTTTAAACCATTCAGTGTCTCGTGATCTATCCATTCATTTTCAAACCCTTTTATGGGTCACAAAATCAGCAGTCTAGGCAGAGACACCCACATCTCCCTCTTCTCAGCTACCTTCTGTCAGTTGAGTCAACTGGGAGACATAATTTTTCCAGTGCATCCTGTTTCTTTCCTGGGATCTCTGGGAGGAATCCAGTTAGCATTCTAACCACATGCCCAAACCTCCTCCACTGGCTCCTTCAGATGTGAAACCAGATGCTGTTCTGCAAAAAGTAGAGATGAGATCCTGAGACCACTAAACTGAGACCCTCAACCCCTTGACTGCATCTAGAACTTCATAAAAGTTCTGAACAGAATCATTGTCAAAGGGCAAGACGGGCAACGTTAATACCAGGTTGTACCAGGAACAGGTTTGACTTATTGCCAGCAAAGCAAAGGAAGCTCTTCCTATGTTTGTACAGGACTGAATAGGCTGAAAATAGGCAGAAAAAGAGTTTTTCTTAGAAACATTTGATCATAAGTTATATGTGACTGTGAACACAGAGTTTTCAATTTAAAAATAAACAAAAGCCCAAATAAAGAAGCCATCATCAGCTTTAGGTAGGGAAAGGGCACCTCTGGTAATAAGAGGCCTTGTGTCAAATCTTATCAGAGGAGCCAAAAACCTAATCTGTTTGAGTAGTTAATTTGGAGCGAGGAGCTCCATTGTTCATTGCACTTTATTCCAGCCATCTTCTGTTTTAATACTGTCAGATCCTTGTGCCCTTCACGCCTGAGAAGAGAGAAAGTACATGTTAAGTCACAGTGATCATGTAGTCGAGTGCAACTTACTCCCGTGAGAGTTTCCTCTCCCTCCATTTTAAATGATGTTAATGCAAATCAAGTGGGAGTGGAGCACTAAGTGCAAAAATGTGAGATGAATATCAATACCTGCCGATTAACATAAAAGCCTCAATTCTTTTTAACCCACTGATGGTCATCTACATCCAGTGAACCAGACTTCATTCCCTAGCATCTTATTTAAATAAAGCTATTTAACCCACAGCAATAGCCAATAGAAAAAGCTATCTAGGAATTATGAACAGTTGTAAAAACCAGCTTTAAAGATTATAGACCCATGTGTCATTGAAACGAGCAGTTCTGTGGTTCAGGAAACTGTAGTGACTCCAACATAACATATTTTGTTCACAGTAGAACAACAGTGCAAATGGAGACATTTCACAGAAGTGAAACGAATCCTCTCTAAGAAGTAAAGCAAAAAACTGCATCTACAAATATTGGAACTATTTCAGAACAATGTTTCTCAACATAACGTAGAATTGGAAATATTGAATATCTCATCACCTACAATATATAATATCATGCATATTTTTCTCTGTATTATTGTAGGGTCTTTACCTTACTACTTAAAGTTCCTTGAAGTGGCTGTTATTGTAATTTGGTGCTATATAAATAACACTGAATTGAACTGACTGACAATATATTGTGCAAACACTCTTTAATGTTTTCCTTAAAGATGATGATCATTTAAAATAGAAAAGTTCAGAAGATCAACACAAAAAGCAGGGGTCATACAAAGGCAGTCAGTATGACGAACACAGTAGATGGGAAGCTGGCAGGGATGCAAACAAGCAAACAAACAAAACAAAAAAAACCCACATAAACCATAACAAGACAAACAAAACATTAAAGAGAGTCAGACAAAAAAGTTTTAAACACAAGTGCAATGATGTGACACTGGTGCTGCAGCTATGTGTTCACAGACCTCTCTGCATTGAATCATATCTGTTATTAATCTCTGTCTCTCTTCCACAGCAGGTCTTTATCCTGTTTTCCTTCTCTCACCCCAACCGGTCGCAGCAGATGGCCCCGCCCCTCCCTGAGCCTGGTTCTGCCGGAGGTTTCTTCCTGTTAAAAGGGAGTTTTTCCTTCCCACTGTCGCCAAAGTGCTTGCTCATAGGGGGTCATATGATTGTTGGGTTTTCTCTATATCTATTATTGTACGATCTACTGTACAAATATTAAGCGCCTCGAGGCGACTATTGTTGTGATTTGGCGCTATATAAATAAAATTGAATTGAATAGATTTCGGCATCACAATATATCCAAGACAATGATGGAGTGGCTTAAAGCAAGTCTCTCACTCTCCTTCAGATACATGGCCAAACCCTGACTCAAACCCCAGTAAGTGTAGGCAGACATGAAGATGGCATATGTAAAAATATATAGGAACTTATATATACCTCCCTGAGAACCCAGGAAAAAAAGAGTCTTCACATTGAACTTTTCTGTGACTTCCTTCCTCTTTGAGGCCAGGGTACCAGATATAAAAAGAGTCCACCCAAACACATGAGATATCAATGGAAAGCCCAGGATGACCTCCATTTAGTACATCAGGACTTAGTAGGGTAGCTCAAGTAAGTCGAAAGATATAGACCAGAGAGGACATAAATGAATAGGCTGGTTCTCAGGAGGCTATAGGAACTTACCGAAGAAAACTGGGAGATGCCAACAAAACCTCAGCAGTCTATCCCAAATATGCAATTACAGTTAGCATCTCTAGTTCAGTTATATATATATATATATATATATATATATATATATGCAATTTCTGGTAATTACTCATTGTTTAGTGCATTTATTAATTCCCACTCCACAGTTGGTGTTGTCACTGAAAATCATCTCTTCAACCATGCAATTTTTCAATTCTTTATTCTGATTTAATGTCATGGACAGACAACTCCTTATTTACTGATAGCGCTCTGCAGCTGTATAAAAGCTGCATTTAATCATACTGCTAATGCAAACATAACAATTTAGGAATTGTTTTTCTTTTCCTTGTTTTCGATGCATGCTACTGTACAGCTTGACAGCTGTACAAGTGATGAACAATGGTGTAATTTAATATTTAATTTCACTGAAGGGCATGGAGTGTCACAAAAGACAGTAGAGCCTATCATTAATCATTAAAAATGGAAATAGCCACATTCTGCCAGAATATATCTAAGAAAAAAACAAAATGAAAAAAAAACTCTACATTTCCCATGCTATTTGTGGACAGCTACATAAAATAATTTAAACAACATAATGCAGTGTATCCCATTTTTCCTCAATTTATTTGCCTGTGTTAAAAAAGATTTACAAGTTGCAGTTCTGTGGCATTTTTGACAAAGTAGCAGCTTGAGGCTTGTTTGTTGCCTTCTAGTTGATACATGTGTGGGAACTGTAGTAGTAAAACACTTTATCATCATCATCATCATCACATCAGCGCATGTAAAATCATCATTACTTTACAAGTGCTGTAAAATTACACAATACTTACTATTATTTCTAATATCATTTAATTAAATGTTATTTACTTCATAAGTAGCTTTGCATGCATTGCAATTCAAAAAAATCAGTTTTCAGTTGTTTTTGTTTTTTTACACTGGCTCTCAGTGATGCTGTCGTAGAAAAAAAAAAACAGTCTCATACGATGTGTTTAGAACAGTCTGAAACCTGAACATTTGGTTTATATGCAATCTCTTGCACATGACACTTTTGGCCATGTCGAATATGAACATGCGTCATTGTAACATTACCTACAGAAAAGTAAAAAAGGAAATGAATAGTTAAAAAATAAAAATATAATGTAAGATTGTATCTTGTCTATGTGTAGCTATGTGTTTTGGTACAGATTGCTATGAAATGCAGATTAGCTATCAAAATAATTTAATTACACAACAATAATAATCTTGCTCTGCAGAACTTACATTAGCACTTCAGATCAAATCTTTCTTGATGCATCCCAGAAAAAAAAGTGCCAGTGTCACTTCAGGATCGATGGTTATGAACTGAATAAAAGCACTTTTTCCACATTTCTTACGTTTCTTTAATGGGCTGCCACAGACCAGGAAACACTAGAGTTCCTGTATAATGAACAGAAACTTCTGACGAGCTCCGATAATTATACAGCAGCTGATCTTGAATAACTATTCAGTAAAGAAGTAGTGGCATACATGACGTCATCCATTAAAATGACACCTAAAAAACAGCAATCAAGTACAAATAAAAGAAGTTGAGTGACAATGATGGCCATCCTTCTCTCTGTTTTGCATGAAGACATGCAATCTTCTGAAGCTCCTATTGTTCTAAACCTTATTTTAAGAGGAAAAAAATTCTATCTCTGGTTATAAGTAAAGAGAAAAAAAAAGAGAAAGAACAAGATGTCCTTTCTCTGCCCCCTGAGTTCCTCCAGACAGAATCACCCTGGCAAGCCTGTAGGTTGGAGACACAGGATACTCTTTGAGCCTCGGGGCTCTTTTGGGACCAAAGTGTCACTAAAACACAGAGGCTCAGTACTGCAACACTTTCAAAATGGCTCAGGGTGAAAATGCATTGACATCATTCACAATAAAAAACAAAACCTCTGACCTTTTGGTGTTTGTGTGTTTGCATGGCTCTTTGGCTTTATGCTGACACAGAGCATATCAAGTGTTACTACTTGTGGATGTCTTCTAGACATTATTTTAGTAATCTCTCACCATGACACTTGAGGAGGTGAAATAAGTTAAAGCCAAGAACAATACCTTAAAGAAAATGCGCAAACAAAACAAAACAAAAAGACAATCAGTAAAAATATATGACTAATGAGGGAGTAAAAGTGAATTATAATATAACTGTGCAGTATTTTCTGGTCTGTTTTCATCTTTACGGTTTCCTGCTACGTCCTAGTCTCTTGTAATACGTTGTTTCCTGTGTGCATATTTTTGCAGGGTGTGGTCAAATAGACTGAAAAATAGACCTGACTTCTCCTTGAAAACCTATATAAGGTTTAATTTGAAAGAAAAAGGAGCATATAGCCTGTAAAATGAAACTTCTTGTTTAGATATGACTGAAGTAAAACTCTGTCCATCAGTCCCTTATCCCAGCTAACCTAAAATAAAAACTAGTTCAAAATAACCCTAAAGGCTAATAATAACTATTTGTACAATTTAATCTATAGTTTATTCAAAACATATCAGCAAGATATGGCATGAAATATAATTATATCCATCCACCTATCTTCTTCCATTTATCCTGGGTGAGGTTATGGGGGGAGCAGCCTAAGCAGAGAAACCCAGACCCCCCTCTCCCCAGCCACCTCCTTCAGTTTATCTGAGGGAACACTGAGGCGTTCCCAGGACAGCCGAAAGATATAATCTCTCAAGTGTGTCCTCGGCCTCCTCCCAGTAGGACATGCCCTCACCTCACCCAGGAGGTGCCTGGGAGGCATCCTAGTCAGATAACCCGAGGACCATGGTCTCAGACTTGACTGCATAAACATATAATATTATAATAATTAACATTTACATGATCTGTGCCAGGTGTGAAAATTTTGTTGATAATTTTCATGTGTTTGGTTGGTGCATCGTTGTGACTTGTGCGATGTAATTATCTCCTTGCCTTTCATACTTACCTAAAGGTATGAAAGGTTAAAACTAGTTCAAACAGGTTAACTTGTGTTAAAGAAGTAAAAAGTATTTGGAGAAAAAAATGTCTGTTTGACTGTTTGACTGTCATTCTCTCCATTTTTTTCTGCACTAGTCCCCTTGTCTTCCTTGTTTCCATTTTCTGTTTCATTTTGGTAATTGTTCTTCCCTGCATGCTTCCTGCACCTTCCTTGCTGTCTCTGCCTCCCCCTCTGCATTGTTTCCACTTATTTCTTGTTTTCATCTAAGTCTGACTTCCTCTTACTGAAACCCCAGGAGCTCGGCAATTCATCCAATTAACCAAATTAACATTGACTAAACGAAGATCTTCCTTTTCTAACATCTGTTGAGAAAATGTCTTTTCATCTATAGTAAAAATCCTCCCTGGGATGACATTAATTTAGAGGAAAGATCCCCATTTATAGATGTAAAGTATTTATTTTTTTCGAGGCTGGAAATCAGTTTCTTGATGGCATTTTTATTTTCAAACTTTTTTAAGCTCCTTGTCAGTCAGTATTCTTGGCTACTGGACATATTTTCTCATCAGGAATCGCTGTGAATGTTTTTAGTACTCGTGAGTTTATGTCCACCTCTGAGTCTTATCCTGTGTGACATCGTGTCTTCCACACGTGATGCAGTTTCCTTGTGTCTTAACTACCTATTTGAGCTAAAACTGCTGCATCTATCTACCCAGTAGGCTACTTCTTTGAACAGCTTCCATGCACAGATACATACATGCTTGCTTCCTTGCTCTGTTGGTGTGGTATGTCCAGTGCCAGCTCCTCATTAGCCAGCTTGCAGGTCAGTAACAGACATGAGTGCATATTCTTCCTTCAGGGCATGGCTGAAGAGTGGAGGAAAAAAAAAGATGCCATTTTACCCACTGGTCTTGCAGCAGCAGCAGCAGCAGCCACAGGAGCAGCAGATAAGGTTCTCGTTTTAGATTTAAATCATGGCCATCTGCTGTTTTGGGGAAAGTTTATCCCGCAATGGAAGTCATTATACTTTGCCACGGCTGTAAGGGACTTTGTGGAGAAAGTTTGAAGGCGCTATGTGTGTGTGCTGGCATTGGAGAGCAGTCCTTATTTTTAGAACTCAGCATTTGGCAGGTATGGCTGCGCATCACAGCAACTGGTGAACATATGCATGGCTTTCTGTCTCATTGAGTGGGTGGCTCACAAGTAGAATTATACAGCATCTCAGATTTTATTTATTTATTTTTAAACATGCTTATTCAGAAGGCATGGCTAACATACAGCTGGTGTGAACAGTGCTGTTTAATGGAGGGTACGGTAATTCAGTGTTATTTATAGCTGGTTCATTATCACTTCTTTGCATTTCCTAATGCATTCTAGGCTCCAGGGCCCTGCACTGTTAGCAAGTTCTGCCAAGTAGTCTTGTAGAATGATAAAGCTTTAACATATTTCAGCACACAAATAAACATGTACAAGCAAATGGCCTCGATTCTTGCATACACACCCGCAAGCATGCACACATACGTGATAATGTACTGAGCACAATCCCATGCACGTAGATCTTTTGAAGTCGAGCAAAAACACCAAGATGGGGGTGTTTTTAGAACATGATGTTACACACTGAATTCCAAATCTGTTTGGTTTTGCTTGGTTTTGTGTTTACTGTTCACGCTCCCTCAAGCGCCAATTTTTTTTATCTGCAAGGCAAAGTGTTGCCAAAAAGCTTCAAGCATAAATCCTCCAGAAGAATGAATAGCTCACTGTTGGCATGGTCTGATTGTCCAACCATGTGTCTCTTTAAAGGGGCTAAATGAGGCTAGATGACGTGATTAGTGGGAGTAAATGAGACAAATGTTTGGACGGTCTTTGATATAAATGATGCGATGTATTCTTGTTTTGTTTTTAAGATTTAAATGTGCTGTAAGAATGAATCTGTTTCATTCCAAGCTTGGAATATTTCCCATAAATGTGGCTATTGTGGCTCTATGCATCATGCTAACTTTGAACATGACGCCTCCTTCGACAAATTCGCAGCAACGAGGATGAAACAGTGTGTATCAGGGACAAACAGCCCAGGCCTCCTACAGCTTCTCAGAACATGACTTTTTACATAAAACATTTCAAACGCTCGCCTGAATCTGATCAAAGGTAAAAATATTTAGTAGCTGCAAGAAAGATACTCACAAGTCACTCCACTTCAATGGTGGACCATTTAATTGAACTCTATGTCTTTTGATCTTTGATGGAAAGAATAAAGGCAGAGGCCATGGTGGCACCAGACTGAAACCAATTGCACACGTGGCATATATAGCTCAGCTGGCGTCATCTGTCTGTTGAAGTTATCATTCTATCATTTAGATATTAGTTTGGCATCTGCTGTCAGATTCATGTGTTTATATGTGAATCTGTGGACAGCTTCTCATGTAAACAAGTTCCCAGTATGTCAGTCTCTGTAAAATTAGCCATAATGGCTGTTCCAGGCAGCTACTTTCCATGAATACAGTCAGCATCAGAGACAAGTGCTTGCAACGATTACATCCGTCAACACTTTTTGCTCTATTCTTTTGACCCATACAGGCACAATGGCTACATTTATGGGAGACACGACAGGTTGAAATAAACTTGAATTATCTTTTAATATGGAAGAAAATGTCTGCAGAGGTGCACAGAATGGTGTCACTGGTAACTGCAGGCTACAGAGTAGCTGGTGTTCACACCGTCCAAATCGCTACAATATTTATGCAGACATAAGCATCATTAAGGAATATCAAGCAACTGGATGTTACTGTGGGTATACACGTTATACTTGGAGTAGGAGGTACATATACGAGGCAGCTGAGAGTAGAGGAGAGCGCGAAGTGAAGACAAGCAGTAAATGGCCAACCCGGGCCTCTGCCATAGAGTTGTGGAGTGTCAGGTGTCTGCTCAACCCCTTGTTTTTGCATTTTAAATATGTTGGCGTGCATGTGTGAGCGTGTGTGTCGCAAAGGGGGGTTTGACATCTTCGGCGAATGGCCGTTAAACAATCCTGCAGCAATCATGAAGACACTTGTTGTCCAACTCATGGCCCAAGTTCCTATATAGCATAATTCAATTCAGTTGTATTTATATAGCACCAAATCACAACAACAGTCACCCACCTAAATATATAATCATGTAACAATGTATAAATGAGTCCAAAAATCAACATGGTGGCAGAGTAGCGATTGCGATCCCATTACAACACAGCCTCTTGCTGGCGTCTCTTTTTCGTAACCAGGTCTATTCCAAAAAACGACTACCAACTCCAGTAGCAACGAGTTCTTAAACATCTTCAGTAATATGCTTTTTACTAGCGCCAACAGGAGCCATAAATAAAACTGCTACCTGTTACTTTGGCTAGTAACGCAGTATCTGGTTCATGTATTTATCATTACACAACATAACAAAATTAGAATTAAATGCAAGCTCCACTCCTTTTATGATCATCACAAAGTTAAAATATTACAGTAAATCAATAAACCTTATTTGTATAGCACCTAATGGGTTGATTCATGGCAGAATAAGCAGATGTTCAAATGCATTTGAACAGCTGCTTAACTGGAACACCAAAGACAAAAACAGTGATAAATGATAATATTGAACACTAATTTTAAGCTTTAAGCCAACTTTTTATTCAACAAAACATTTTTTTTACAATAATCAGAAGCCCCTGAGCAACTCCAGCTCTGTACTTGAGTCAGTACACTGACAATTGTGTTTCCTAGGGGCCAATGTCAGGTGCCATTTTCTGGCCAATGTCTCTTTGTAACAAGAAACAGAGGAGTAAGACCCAAATACAGGACACTTAGGACAGGCAGAGGAAGCAAACAAATGTCCAAAAATGAAGCTCCTACATGGGCTTAAACTACAAACAAGAAGAATACAAAAATATATAAAGAAAACAAAAAAGGAATCCCAAAACACTGTAATGATCTAGATACTGGGTAACAGAAGGTAGCAGCTACACAGTGACTGGGGAGTGACTGGCTAATTGGAAATAGGTGAGAAGGAGAACACAGATGAGACTACTCAGGGTGGGGCATCCAATCACAAAGGAGGGAGACAGGAAGTAAATAACAGGGTAAATTAATGAGCAGAAACCCAACATCATGACACACCTGTCTAATACCTCCCTTGGCTTTGGCGCCAATGGCACACTTTGCTCAGTACTCATATGTCAGACCACACCTATCTTCCAGCCCAAGTTTCATTTTCACCTCTATTACATACCAGAAGGGTTTTGTCACTGTATCTTGTACTAGAGTCACACAGTAAAAAAAAAAAAAAAAAAAAAAAAAAAAATAAAAAAAAAAAAAAAAATTTTTTTATAATTTTTTAAAAAAAAAATAAAAAAAAAAGGCAAAAAAAAAAAATAAAAAAAAAAAAAAAAAAAAAAAAAAAAAAACGCGCAATTTTTTGGTAATTGTTTCCATGTCATGCAATTATAAGATACAGAT
>VVHJ01004432.1:0-10225 GCA_015107715.1 Tylochromis polylepis | reverse complement strand
CTGAGGTTATTTTACTCGGCCCTGAAAATCTTAGAAATATGGTATCTAACCAGATTCTTACTCTGGATGGCATTACCTTGGCCTCCAGTAACACTGTAAGGAACCTTGGAGTCATCTTTGACCAAGACATGTCCTTCAACGCACATATTAAACAAATATGTAAGACTGCTTTCTTCCATTTGCGCAACATCTCTAAAATTAGAAATATCCTGTCTCAGAGTGATGCTGAAAAACTAGTTCACGCATTTATTACTTCCAGGTTGGACTACTGTAATTCATTATTATCAGGATGTTCTAAAAACTCCCTAAAAAGCCTTCAGTTAATCCAAAATGCTGCAGCAAGAGTCCTGACAGGGACTAGAAAGAGAGAGCATATTTCTCCTATATTGGCTTCCCTTCATTGGCTTCCTATTAAATCCAGAATTGAATTCAAAATCCTGCTCCTCACATACAAGGTCTTAAATAATCAGGCCCCATCTTATCTTAATGACCTTGTAGTATGTCTGTGAAGGTTCTCATTCATCCAGGTCATGGTAGTCTAAGGAGCTTGGAAAGAAAAGCGTCAGGGACCACACCCTGCCACATAGATATTATAATATTTCAAGCACATCTCAAGATTATGGTAAAATATAAGTATTTTTAAATTTTTTTTTCAACTAAATATTAGTATATACTACCAGTGGGGATGGAGTTCTGCTGATCTGAATTGAAGGATTTTAAGGATCCCCTCGGTTCCACTGAGACGTCTTCAGTAGAGTCAGAGAATAAAGAGGATGAATCATCCACTATTGGGGGTGAGGTCACTTGGGTTGTTAAATAACTCCTTGGTGTCAGGGTCCCTGTGGTGGATGATCTTCACTCTGAGTTTCTCATGTCTCTGGCTCTGTTTTGGGGATGTCTTAGTTGATGTGCTTCTGGAAGTTGGGGACAGTAATCCTAAATTAACAGACTGGGGTGGTGGTTCCCCTCTTCAAGAAGGTGGACCGAAGAGTGTTCTAATTGTAGGGGTATCACACTTCTCAGCTTCCCCTCATGTGGTTCTTGTCCCAATCAGCTGGACCAGTTCTTTATCCTCTTTAAGATATTAGTGGAAGAGTGGGAGTTTTGCCCAAACAGTCTACATGTGTTTTATGGATTTGTACATTCAACTGCATCCCTCAGGGTGTACTGTAGGAGGGCTTTGGGAGCATGGGGTCCGAAATGCCGGCAACAAGTCAGACTCTTTCTCGATTGGTGTTGCACTCTGCCAGGGCTGCCCTTTCTCACTGGCTGTGTTCATAATTATTATGGGCAGAATTTCTAGGCACAGCTGAGGGGTTTAGAATTCAGTGGTTTTAGGATCTCATCTCTGCTTTTAGTGAATGATGTGGTCTTGTTGGTTTCATCAAGCCTTGAGCTCCAGCTTGCACTGTGGTGGTTTGTGCTGAATGTGAAGTAGATGAGAATTATCATCTCAAAGTCTGAGGCCATGTTTCCCAGTCAGAAAAAGGTTGAGTGTCCACTCCAGGTCATGAAATAGTATCTTGGGGTCTTGTTCACGAGTGAGGGGAGACGGAAGTGAGCAATTGACAGAGAGGCATCAGCAGTGATGCAGATGCTGTACCGATCTGTTGTGGTGAGAGCAGAACTGAGCATGAAACCAAAGCTGTCGATTTACTGGCCGATCTACATTCATACCCTCACCTCTGTCCATAAGATCACAGATACAAGAGGCAGAAATGAGCTTGCTCCAAAGGGTTGCTGGACTCAGCCTTAAAGATAGGTTGAGGAAACTTGGTGATTCAGGAGAAGTAGAGCTACTCCATCACAGTTGATATGGTTCCTAGGTGCCTCCAAGATGAGGCACATGCCACCAGGAAGATGCCTCAGGGCAACTCCAGGATGCACTGGAAAGATTTCATCTCTCGGCTGGCTTGGAACACCTTGGTTTCCCATTCTCATGGGACCTGGGAAGAGCTGGAGGAAGTGGCAGAGGGGAGGGATGTCTGGATATCTCTACTTCTACAACAAGACTGCTGCCCTTGCAATCCGAGCCTGGATAACAGGCAGAAGATGAATGGATGAATGGATTACAAAAATTCACATTTAGCATTTTCAGAAGTGTGATTATTTTCAATTAGCTTAGCATGAATACTGTTAACAGGAGGAAGCTGTCATGGTTAAAGTCATAATGAAGTCCATAATGAAAATGCTTCTTCTGATTTCCACTAAAAGATCTGGACAGCTGTTTTTAGTCGTTAGAGAAAAGATCATATTTCACTGTCCAAAGGATACAGCATAAACCCCTGGCAACAACAATGTTTGAATCAAATTTCATGGCACTCTAATAAGGGAAATTCAAAGTAGCCAACAAATCAACCTTGTCATCCCTCATTGTGTAACATACTCCTCTTATCAGTTATAACAACAGGCTATACAGGCTTATTTTTAACTAGAAAAAATCATGTAATTTGCTAATGCTTTCATACAGCCCTGCCGAAACTTCCTTAGGGCACTAAAAAAAAAGCCAGAGAGGCTATAGTGAGTCAAACATATACTTGCATGCAATCTTTCTGCATCTGCTTCTTTTAGCATCCACACAGATAAGGATTAATAAAACACAGTATTAACATGGCAACCTAAGTCACAGAATGTGCTTTTCGGCCAAACCCTTGCTGTGAAGAGTCAGAGCATCAATAACCGCTGAGAAGGAGCAGGACATACATGCTTTTCTCAGCTCAAAGCATTTCAGGTGCACCAGACGTTTAGCTTCTTCTCATTTCTTTTGGGAGCGATATTCCTCTATCACGCATACATGTGGAAATAAATGGACTTGGATTACAGTCTATCTCCATGGATGAAATTGCTCCTACATTTGGTCCATGTGTGCTGCATGTCAGGATAATACTTCTCATATATTCCTACTATGTACTACCTCTGCCTGCTGTCAAATTGACAAAAAGTGCTTCTGCTCACACTGCTGCTGATGGTGCAGATGAGAGCCTCGGGTTTTATTTCCTGGAGAGAGGAGAGGGATGGAGAAATGGAAATGGGCATAAACATGAAAATATAAATAAACTGCAACCTCTGGGGTTCTACCACCCACCATCTTCTCCCCTCTGCATCTGCTTACACCTCCAGTGAACTTTGCTATTTATACTGTTACTATTATTATCAGGTTGTACCTCTGGCCTGACCCTGTTCCTCCAGTCCCTCTAAATGCACCTGGCAGCTGTTAAGGTCAGGGATGTTGGTCCGTTTGTTAAATCAGCTGCCTTTGTTGCTCTACCCCACTTTGTGCCTTTGTCTCCACATCCTTGCTGCCTGAGGGATACTCTAATTAACAATCACTCTCTCTGCATGTCAAACATGAAGGAGAACGCCATTAGAGAGAATAACGTGTAATTGTCTTTGTAATGAGCTACAAGACAGCTGGACTATAAACAACTTCATAGGTTTCTTTTCATTTTACTATTAAGTTTTTGATACTGTAAAGCATCACAGTAGCATCCTTGATGCCAAGGAACAGCTCCTCTCCTTCACAGAGCTGTTTCTTACTTCACTCTGCACTGTGCAGAGTTGCACAATCAAATTTGCATATACTTGTTTAGCCAGACAGAACAAGCAGCCTCATTTTTCCCCTGGTGCCCATATGCCTACAAGCCAATGGAGTCAGTTGGAAGATCCATCTGTGCTGGGAGGTTAGTTACAATGCACACCTTTCAGTATTTGGTCTAATGGGTATCCGTGCATGAAGGACCGCTGCTCTGTACATCCTAGAAGTGTATTGCTGCCCTCTCTTAACAGCAGGAGGTTGCCATGAAAGCCTCAGGTTTCCTCCATTTGTGGACGTGATGTGCAAAACTTCATGCATCACAGACTGCCCTAGGTGGTGTAAAAATCTCCAGAAATATGGATATCATGCAACAAACAAGAAAAAGGGGTATAAAGCCATAGCTAACAGTAAGCACTGTCATGTCGTTTTTCAGGATATGTTATGCTATCACATTGCTAGTAATAAAAATCAAGTGCAGTAAAAACTGAAAATATCCAGTCCCTGTCTTGAAAGGAAAAATATATTTTTGTTTGGGGTTATAATTGAAGGTAGTAACGTGCACTTCTGTATGATCATTATTGCTATTATGTAGGTGATACAGCCAGTGGCCCTTAGAGGTCAAACGCACTGCAACTTACAAAAACACACAAATATAAAAATGCTGCAAAAACACACAAAACACAACAAGTGTTTTTGAGGAGACAATAACGTGACGGAACAGCTGTGGAAGTGGCAAGTTAACAGTAAAACGCTAATAGCAAACAGGTATCTACAATATTAAAAGAATGATGCAAACAAAACACACATTACCTTGCACCCATTTCTCTCACACTGAAGAATCCTGATCTTCTTTAAAGTGTGTCTCACTGCAGTTTTGGGTTCTGTCACTTCTGCAGCTGTTCCATCACATTACTGTTTCCCCAAAAACACTTCAGTTGTCTTTTGTAAGATTTTGTTTGGGGTTTTTTTTATACTTCCATTGTGTTTTATTCAACTTCTGTTGTGGGGTTTTTTTCTATTTCTGTTTTCTTAAGCTGCAGTGCATTTGACCTCACAAGGCCACCGTACACCTGTAAACTGAGTCGGCTGTGCAGTGATGTACATATATGATGCTACGCTGACTTAATTTTAAAGTTTGCAAAACACAAAAATGGTTGAGCATAATTTTTCACAGATATATCTTTTGCATATGCAGATTTCCATTTTGGGGGTGAGGAGTGTAGACTATCTTATAATGAGAGTGTCACCGATCAAACTGAATGTTAGAATATGAGATGACTGAAACTGTCCCAAAGTGGTTTGGTGAAGCTAAGTGGTCATAAATTTTGGATACCATGCATTAAACGGTTCAAATAATTGTTTTTTTTTTACAGCATAAACTTTCTCAAAACTTTCTGAGTAGCTAAGAAA
This sequence comes from Tylochromis polylepis, assembly GCA_015107715.1. Taxonomy (NCBI): domain Eukaryota; kingdom Metazoa; phylum Chordata; class Actinopteri; order Cichliformes; family Cichlidae; genus Tylochromis; species Tylochromis polylepis. Next base: position 5,280 of record VVHJ01004432.1, on the reverse strand, counting down.
ACTCCAGAAAAGTTTACATTTTATCCATGAACAGAATTTAAAAAAACATCTTGTCACGTCATCTTTTAGGGACCCTCTGAGGGTGCCAGAGGTATTAAACAGATGCCAAATTCTCCTTTGCCCCAGGCCAGCTCTGTCCCGAGCACTCGTACATGCAGCTGTGATATAAGTCCACTGCTGTTAACTCTATTGTGACTTATAATTATTGTAGTTCATTCAAACACATTTAAAATATTGTTTATTGAAATATTGCTCAGTTCTCCTCTGCATTCATTTCAGCTGGAAATTATTTTTCAGATTAAAATTTTTAATTCAGTGTAAAATGAGATTAAATGTTTTGTTTGGTGAAGATTTGCGTATTGGTCCAAATCTACATTTTTTCCACACCTCACAGCAGAAAAGCTTTTTACTTTGACAGTTTCCTTTAGGACTATAATGTAATTTGTTTTCTTTCTGTTCTTGATACTTTAACTGAAGGAAAAGTGTCTTTTTTGAGCCCCTTTTCTTTCTTTTCTACAAAACGAGGGCACTGCCAGTGCAGTAATTATGATCCAACTGATATTAAAGATATTACTGAACTGATTCTACATTTCTTCCGCTTCTTATTTTCTGTTTTATCTGTTTTGCTTAATCGTGCAAATCAAATATAACAAATGACTTTGAAGCAGAGACCCCTCTGTTATAAATCATGTGAACACTCTTCATTAAAACATAATTAGTTTTCCTCAAGAAAGGCTTGTGTAGTACACGCTAGTAAAAAAGAAAAGGAGAAATTTCTAGTATACTGCAGTTGTAATCAAAGAAAGTTAAAACACCTCAAGTTTAATTATTGTTTTGAATCCTGGTCACTAAGGCCATAAAGGCTGCGGGAGAAGAGAACCTTATACTGTCTTTGCACACGATAAGCAGTAAAGTCTCCTTAATGAATTCTGCTGCTGTATCTGCACTTGATAGGGTGTTGCATTCAAGGTCACTGGATGACTGTGAAAAGAAAGCACTCTAATTTCTATTTTTTTCTTTGTTGTTGTTCTACTTCTTTTTCTCTTTTTGTGGTCGCCTATTCACAAATTCATTCCTGACGTAAAGGAGAAAATTCATTTAGACATGCTACGTGACACATTCTCATCATTTTGTTTTACTGCCTTTAGGGTAATATTTTCAATGGTCAGTAACAGGGATAAAATAACTTTAAAAATCATGATTAAATTAAACAAATGACACACAAGAAACACAAATACAGTAAATGAGGTGGCTTTCCACAATGTGACAATGTGAAATGTACATTTGTGAGCATGTGATTGTGCTACAGCAAAGGCAATTGTCCAGTGAATATACAGCTAAGCGGGTATCGTGAGCCTGCCTCCTGTGTGCTCTACTTCAGGCCGGTCCCTTACTTTACCCAAATGGATTATTTCCAGTAGTGTATCAGCAGCAGACTCTTTCTGTCTGCTACATGTAAGAAAGCTCAATATCCCAATCTGAGTCTCCCAGCGGTGTCCAGAATTAATGTGTGAACACAGCTTAGCTCTGTAAAGCCCAGTGACAGAAAAAACTATGAAAGGCACCAACTGATCACAGAATTAGAAGCTTGAAAACACAAATTTCTTATATTTCTTGATAATATTAGTAAGCTATTCATCCTATAGGAGTCCACTGTAAAGCTTGGACACTTACTTTTTAATCTGTGATGACCACAGCGCTATCACAGGCAGTACTAAAATAGGGTATGTGGAAATATAAAAACTTGTCATAATGGGAGAGCGCTGAAAATCCATTATCCTCCCACAATAAGCAGGAATAATTTATGATAACAGTTTCTGCTATACGGGAATTTTTACTGATGGGGTTCAGTGCAGGGTCAGCAGTGGTCCAGCTACCCTGGACTTGGAATGAGTCAAGGGACAAACTTTAAAGGAAAAGTTAGATATTATTATATTATCATTACTATATTATATTATTATAATATTTAGATGTTAACACCTACCACCAAATTTTGACCCAACTATCTGAAGGATCCAGTACAAATTGATACTCATCGGACCAAAGTTGCAGCCTCAGTTTCCTGTTTTTAGCTAACAGCAGTGGCACCCAGTGCGGTCTGTAGCTCATCTGCTTCAAGGTTTGATGTGCTGTGTGTCAGAGATGCTCTTCTGCATACCTTGATTATAACAAGTTACTGATGCCTTCTTCTTTTTGCCACAGAGTATTTTTTGTCCTGTCTTCCTTCCTTCCTTTCGGCAGATGACCGGCCCTCCCTGAACTTGGTTCTGCTGGAGGTTTCCTTCTATTAAGAGGGAGTTTGTCATTCCCACTGTTGCCAGGTGCTTAGTCATAGGTGGTCGCCTGATTGTTGCGGTTTTCTCTGTATTATTGTAGGGTCTTTACCTTACAATATAAAGTGCATTGAAGCGACTGTTGTCATGATTTGGCAGTACAGAAATAAAATTGAATTGAATTGAACTGAACTGAATTGAATTGAATACTTACAATATGAAAGCAGTCTGGCCATTGTCTGATAGTAACAAGTTGTTTTCCCGCAGAGAACTGCTGCTCACTGGATATTATCTCTTTTCCAGACCGTTCACTGTAAAAACTAGAGATTGTTTTGTGGGAAAATCCCAGTGGTAGCCACATTCAGAGTCACTTAAATCACCTTTCTTCCCCATTCTTATGCTCAGCTCAAATTTTGGCAGGTCATTTTGACCGTGTCTACATGTCTAAATGCATTGAGTTGCATGCCATGTGACTGGCTGATAACAGGGACAGATCTACAAGGGGGTGGGGGCAAATTCCCCATGCTGTAGAGCCTTGCCCTCCTCAGCTGCCCCCCTAATTTTTATGTCCTTACAGTACTTGTAAAAATGAATTGCTTGTTTGTCCAAAAGCCTCTTGTAGCCTTTGTTTTCTTAGTAGAGATATTACATATATGTGATTTTCATATACTTAACTGAAGAGGGATGTGCCACCCTGCCTAGACCTCGTGCCCCTCTTTTGCCTCCACCCAATGTAAATTTTTCTAGATTCACCACTGGCTGATAACAAGCAGTTGAAAAGGTGCAACAAATGTAGCGACTTGTGAGTGTAATGGCTTCATTATAAAGATCCTCATGTATACACAATAAAATATACAGCCAATAACTCAGTTAAGTTGAATTTCAATTCTTTTATAGTTTCATTTCTCAACAAAAGCCACCTCAAGATGCTTTGTAACATAATGTAGAGATTTTTCAACACTGAGAAGAGCAACAAGGTGACTGGATCGGATTGGTAAGAAGAATTTTCTACACGGGAGGAAGAACAGGAAGAGGTGGCTGGGGAAATGAGAAGCAAAGGATGGATGGATGGATCCATTTTCTTTTTTCAATGGAAAAGTTGAGACATTAGGAAACATTTTATTAAAGCTTTCTAATGCACATTACAGCATCATTGACATAGATGTACATTAGCTGGCACAGCAGAGTATTTATCCCCTCTACCGCAGACCTGAAGGTGATCCAAACATGCTCTAGATTAGAGCGAGTCAGCCTGCATGGAGATGCAGCGCGTTACGCTCACTTTGTCTGAGACTGACAGCTTTCAAATCTGCTCCCATCTGCTGAACTCTGCTGTCGGGTCACATTCCAACATACAACAGGGATAACCTATTTACAGATTAATCCTTTTCTCATAAAACACATTTTTGTGTCACCCAGAATCCAAACCATTTGGGAGGTTTGGGCTGTCTGTGCCATCCGTGCATAGCTGAGAGATGATATTGCACTTAACATGGTTTCGCAGTGACGCGTCCCTCAGCTGACATCCCGCCTGAATTACTTCACATGATTAAATTTTACCGCAGCCTATCTTCTCTCCTCACTTGACCTGCTAAATAAAACAGCTGAGAGCTCAATCCATTAATGTCACTCAGGTACAGAAATATCTTGTGACAGTTCTGCAAAATAGGCTTTGAAAATGTAATTGTTATTGAGGCACATCATTACCTTATTTGCTTTTGGTTTACAGCCACAATTTGTCTGATTGACCAAATGAGAAGGCTTTTTTTTTTGTCTTTGTTTTTTTATTGAATTTGTTTTTCTTCATTTAAAGCCATAACTTATTCAGCCATTTCCTGCCACTAAGAGCTGTTTACCCTCAAATAGTTTCATTAGTGTCAGTGAAGAGCTTCAGTGTGAAAATGGTGTTCATGTGGAGTTCACAAAATTACATTTTTGGGGTGAAATGTGATTGTTTGTAATTTTTGAGCCAAACTAAACTCCAGTAAATATTAATCACGGAGCGATTAGGATTCTCATTTGTTTTTTTGCATTTAGAAACTAATTCAGCAACAGCTAATCGTTCTTTGTCTCATACATCAGAGGGCCTCTGAGCGACTGTTTGCTTTTTTTTTTTTTAATAACAAATGAATCTACAAGTGAAGATTGGAGGGAAGCAGCCTACCAGGATTCCTCGTGACGGATACATTTTGACAGTGTTATTGAGGGATATATTGTTTTCTGTTTTCTGGGACATTGGAGAATTTCATCTGGCAAGTATTGTGAGAGAATGTTTTAAGGGAAGATACAACTGAGTATTGTAGCAGTACACAATTTATGAATGCACCCAGAGGAAGACTGAGGGTGCATCTAAGGAGATTTAGAGGTCATGTGATGTACTCTTAACTGTTTCTTTTTCTTTTTCTGATTGAAGTCAAACTCCTCTTTATCCACTCCCTGCTTTGAAACGTGGATGTAAATAAATTCACTCAAGTAAATTACTTAATGCATAATAACCTTGCACCAGCTTTACATAGGCAGCTGGCAGAAGCAGTTGACATGACTACAACATCAAATTCAATTCAATTCAATTCAATTTTATTTATATAGCGCCAAATCACAACAATAGTCGCCTCGAGGCGCTTAATATTTGTACAGTAGATCGTACAATAATAGATACAGAGAAAACCCAACAATCATATGACCCCCTATGAGCAAGCACTTTGGCGACAGTGGGAAGGAAAAACTCCCTTTTAACAGGAAGAAACCTCCGGCAGAACCAGGCTCAGGGAGGGGCGGCCATCTGCTGCGACCGGTTGGGGTGGGTGAAGGAAACAGGATAAAGACATGCTGTGGAAGAGAGACAGAGATTAATAACAGATATGATTCAATGCAGAGAGGTCTATGAACACATAGTGAGTGAGAAAGGTGACTGGAAAAGAAAAACTCAATGCATCATGGGAATCCCCCGGCAGCCTACGTCTATTGCAGCATAACTAAGGGAGGATTCAGGGACACCTGGTCCAGC
>VVHJ01004430.1:9506-24144 GCA_015107715.1 Tylochromis polylepis | reverse complement strand
GGAAACGAGGCAGGAACACAGCTGACACTAATCAGACGAGATGAGACCGGGAGGAAGCAAAACAGAATACACTGATGCACAGGACATGAGACTCTCCAAAGTAAAACAGGAAACAACATGAACACAGAGAGCACCTAAACACTGGAAATAATAACATCCATCCATCCTCTACCACTTATCCTTTTCAGGGTCACAGGGGGCTGGAGCCTATCCCAGCTATCTTAGGGTGAAAGGCAGGGTACACCCTGGACAGGTCACCAGTCTAACACATACAGACAGACACACTCACAACTATGGACAATTCAGAGTTTCCAATTAACCTATCCCCACTAACTGCATGTCTTTGGAAGGAAGCCAGAGTACCCAGAGTGAACCCACACAAAACATCAAACATCAAAGACCCTGGCCTGATGGTGGAATTGAACTCAGGACCTTCTTGCTGTGAGGCAACAGTGCTAACCACCGTGCCACCGAGCTGCCCACAATAATAACAAATAACCAGAAAACTAACTAAATCAATGAATATTAATAAACACAAACCTAAACATGGAGTCACCAGACTCCAGACCGTGACTGTTAGTGGTCACTTTTTTATTGAATCTAGAGGTTATATTATAATTTAATTTGGTACTGTGTTTTACACATAAGTTGTGATTTCAGTCACTCTCATTTGATGTTTAGACTTCAAAGCTACTTAGTTAAGACGCATGCTTCTAAAATGAAATGCATTAGATTTCAAATTGTGATAAATGGCACCACTGTACACGAAGGGAAAGAAAGAGATCCTGTTCTTAACTACTCTATGAGATGGAAGTGAACTAATGAGCCGTGCTGTCGATTCTTCTGATGTGGTTCATATTCATGCATTTTATTTACATATGTCCAAAAAATATGTGGACCTTGACGCAGCCTTAGAATCTGCAATAATAATGTGAGTGAACATTAGGCTGTTATTACTGGGAAGTCTTAAAATAACTTGTGAAATAACAATAATAACTTTTTACCCTGAAAATGACTGAAAAAGACCTCCAGGAAGTCTGGAGAACTGTTGCTGAAGACCACTTTAAAAATTACACGGATCTCCGACTCCTTGGAAAAATATAAAGAAACAAGGAGTGAAAACTTTTGCACAACACTTCTTCTTGTAGCTGCTCCCTTTAGGGGTTGTTACAGCAGATCATCTGCTCACGCTGTCCCTAGCATGCTCCTCTGTCACATTGACTCTATGCATGTCCTCCTTCACTACATCCATGAATCTTCTCTGAGGTCTTCCTCCTGTCTGAAAGCTCTATCTTCAACATTATTTGTTCAGTTTCCATCATTTGTCCCTCCTCTGCACATGTCCAAACCATCTCAAAGTTGCCTCTCTAACTTTATCTGTCCATCCTCGACACCCCCAATGAAAATCTCCTCATTCTCTTCATAGCTGCCCTCACTCTCTTCTTACTAATCCTCTGCACTTCCTGATTCACTAACTGTCCTCCATCCATCCCTCCTCCTGTCTCTCACTGTGTTCATTCATCAGCATTAGTTCATTTCCATCTCTATCCTTAATCACCCTAACCTACTGCACATCCTTTCCAGTTTAATCTCTCTGCCTAACCAATCAGTACAACTCCTGTTCTCCTTCCTTAGTCTCCAGTCTCACATTCAGCTCACTATAAGCTTTTGCCACTTCTCTCATTTCTGTACACCTAACCCACTTGTACTTCCCTCTAATTTCTTCATCTTCTCGGTGATCCCAATTGTCTTTGCTAACCTCTTTCTTTGAATACTTCTTTGCACTTCCTCATTCCACCACCAGGTCTCCTTGCCTTCTTTCCTCTGCCCTGAGAATACATCAAACACCTTCCTAGCAGTTTCCCTCATCACTTCAGCTGTACCTTCCCAGCCATCTGGTAGCTCTTCACTACCACCCAGAGCCTGCCTCAACCCCTCCTTGAACTCTGCACAGAATTCTTTCATCAAAATCCACCATTTAACCCCTGCTTCTCCCTTTACTTGCTTCTTCTTCTTGGTTTCTAAAGTCACTCTGCACACCACCACCCAATGCTGCCTAGCTACTTTCTCCCCTGACACCAATTTTCAGTCTTCTATTTCAGATTGCACCCTCTGCATAAGATGTAATCTACCCGTGTGCACCATCCCCCTACTCTTATACATCACCCCATTTTTCCTTCTTCATGTACATGTTCACCACAGCCATTTCCATCCTCTTCACAAATTCCACTACCATCTGTTGTTACACGTTTCTCTCCTCAACACCATACCTGCCCAGCACCTCACCTCCTCATCACCTCTGTTCCCTTCACCCATATGTCGCTGAAGTCTGCTCTAATCACCACTTTCTTCCCCCGGAAACACTCTCTACCACTTCATCCAACTTACCATACAATTCCGCTTTTACTTCTACCTGGCATCGAATTTGTGGGCATAGTACATGACGACATTTCAGCTTCAAACTTATGATTCTGCCTGACGCACTTCACCTCCACAACACTGTTCAGATACTCTTCCTTCAAGATTACTCCTACTCCATTTCTCTTCCTATCTGCACCATGGTGGAACAGCTTGAATCCACCTCCGATGCTCCTGGCTTTGCTTCCCCTTTTGCACCGTATTTTCAAGACACCCTCGGTTGAGATTTTGTGATCAGATATAAGATTGCAGTCCTGGTTAGATGGGAGTTTTTCCTCAGTGAAGAATGTCTTTTGTTTTTTGTTTTTCAACTTATGAAACAAAGTTCAAACCTAAGTGAATGCATCAGTGTGTGTGAGGAATGAAGAAAAAAAAAGTGCTCATAATGCATAATCAGATTCCACCAAGGAGAGTATGTTTAGCATATTCTGGACTGGTAAATTTTTATGGATCATCTCCCCGCAGTGCAAATAGAAGTGGGCTCTATCCCGGGGAAGCTTGCTGTAAAGTCCCTCGTGCCACAACCTCCTGGTGTTGCAGTAAGATTTAATTTCCAGTAAAACAATGAGTCTTAACATGCATCAGAGCTATTTAAAGTCCAAGGGAGAGCAGCAAGTGTTGCTCGCATGGCTCTCCATCAGCAGTCACAAGACCTCAACCCCAGTGAATATTTGGCATCATTTGAAGAGGAAAATTTTCAAACAACATCACAAGACATGCTCTGGGATGCTCGAAAAGCGAGCTGGAATTTTGTGTTTTAAGCTGTGGTAGAAGAAAAAAAAAGTTACGTGAGGTGTGAGTTCTGATAAAGGCAATGAACAAAACCAGATTTCTAAGAGGGTTTCAAAGACTGAGAGCAGTATCGCCGTGGCAGAGGCGGAGTGGAAAATCTGATTAGTGACCAATTGCATGTAATCTGGGGTTTTAGGCTGTATCCACACTGATAAACCTGAAAACACATTTTTCTGTCCTGCTGGGCTTTGTATCCTTGCCAGAACTGCTCTGCAGTTTTGAAATCGAGCTTTCTGGGAGCGCTCACTATAGTAGGTGAATCTGACAGCGCACGTTTCTTACATAACTTAGAAACAAGCCTCACGGTCTTTTATACATGCTTAACCATGCCCTGATCATAATTATTCAGCCTTTGTCAATCTTCACGTTCATTAAATATATTTCAGACCTTGACACGCACCAGTTTTAAACCGTGATTAACTTTATTCACTTCATCTGTCAGTAGTTTTGCTTCAGACCAACAGGAAGTCAGCTTATTTTGCCTCCAGTTCTCTCCGCCTCTGTTTAATTCTCTAATAGCTGATCACATGAAAGAGTAACGTGGGGAAGCTGCTATAAGCGTAAAGCTGATGATATCCGCGAAGATCTCAGAGCCTCGGAGTGCTGTTGCACACTGGAAAATTCAAGACAAACACACATCTATTAACACTTGGCAGCAACATGTTTGTTAGGTGATCTCATCACAGGTACAGGCTCGAATGCAGCTGAGATCCACTGAGGACACAGAGACACAGAACCAGCATCAGCATGTGTGCTCACACAATGACGGATGATCCACTCAGTGACATCCTCTGTGTACACAGAAGTGTGTACTAATGCACTTGCCAGCACCTATAGTGATGTGTTACAGTGGACTCAAAAATCCTGGGAAACTTGCCTGGATGACGACGAAGAATCTAAGTCATTTTGATCTAGTTTTCTTTGAATTTCCAGCAGGCAGGCTACAGGACATGTTTATTTGCACAAGAGACATGACACGACGTCCCTTTAAACCAACATGGAGATGCATGTTAATGCCAGATGTGAACAGCGTGATGTAAATTTCATCATCAGAGGGTGAATGTGAGGCTCCTTGTAATTATCAGCACACTCTCTCATCTGTTATGACTTTGCAGACTTGCTACATTTTAAAGGTAACAGCTATGCATGTCACCTTCAGTCTACTGCTTAATTATTTTGTCCGTGTGCCTATCTGCAAGCCACCGTAACATCTCAATGTGTTCTGAATTTTTGATTGATTGATTCGACTAAACTCCTTACCGGATTATAATGTGGATGTGACATCCACATTTTAAACTTTATTCTCTTAATCATTTGATTTATTTCACGCATGCAGGCAGAGAACAGCTCTCTCCGCGGATCGCTCTCTAAAGCACTGCATTCAAAGCAGCTTCCCTCTTATTAGTTCTGGTGCTCATCAAATTTTTACACTGTGTGGTGCTCGAGGGTTTGAAGTCAATACTCTTAACGTCTCTGAGTGCCATCATGTTTAATTTGTACGTGAGTGGTCACAGTTGTTGGAGATCAGCTCCAAATCGCCCAACAATCTGCTTCCCATTCACTCGCCAGGCGATAAACCCACGAGGCAGGTTTAAGACTGCTGCAGTGCACTCTTGTGTCACATTCACATCCAACACTCTCCTTCGATCATGGCGGTGCATGTAAACGTTCGTTCCACCACGAGTTCTGCCACACTGCTCTCACCTGGAAATTATGCTGACGCGCCGCTGTCGCTGCCGTCCGTACAACATTCACATGCCTTCCTGCACCCCAGCGTCCAGTTGCATCTTAATACTTTCAAATGTCAAACATCAACACTGTGCACACACGTTCCCATAATCATCTTTTTCATTTGAGTTGACTTCCTGAAAGCTAAGCCTTCTGATTGTAACAAGTTCTGACTGTGCTTACAGTGTGACTGACTATTTTTATGATTATCTACAAATTCCACATTAAGAACAAAACCAGTTTTGTGTTAGAATTTGCGCTCCAGTTGTAAAAAAAAAAATAAGCCAAAAGTAAACAGTGTGGCTCATTCATGTGTTCAAACAGTGTTTCGAACAGTGACAGAAAGTTAAATTAAAGTGGATCGTGGCTCCACAGATGATCCCTGTTAATGCTTTTGGTCTTTCTTTTATGAATATATCCAACATCATTACTGAATTAATTCAGGCTGAGTTTGAGTTTGAATGAGCAGAGCTCTAAACACAAACAGTATATATATATTTTTTTACCTTTACAGAGATAGATTTTCAAGTAACATCAGCATTATTATGAGAAGGCTGTGCTGCTGCAACATTTTAATATTCAGTGAAGTTTTTACAGTCAGTGCTGGCCCGTCAGGTCTAACTCCAGCAACTCCTGAGCAGCATCAGCTCACGTTTTCCACATGCAGTGATTCTCTGTAATGTTTCAGCAGCAGAGTGGAAAATGTGTCAGATGTGCTTCTTTTCTGATATCATCATAATGCTGGTTTCTTCTGTAATGCAGGCAAATAAAAAGGAAAGAAAAAAGAAAGAAAGATTTTGGCTTCCTTTCTCCGGGCAGAGACTGGAGTGTCTGGAATCCATAATTGAATTTATGTTTTCTCCGGTGGGAAAATATTAAGTGAAGCTGGGCTGCAAGGGATCTGCTTCACTGAGATAGTAGGGAGAAGTCAGTGTAGATGAGAAGTGAGGAGGAAAATAGTGTGATTTATATGTTAGCCTGGATCATAAAAAGAACTCCTGATTGAATCACAGCTGGAACGCATTCATGTTTAACTGCTGAACAGGTTCTGCTTGTACCAAGGATTGCGGAGAGGAAGGCAGGATGACCTGTCCACCTCAGCTGGCTTCAGTAATGAAATGTGAACACAAGAGTGAGCTCTCCCTTTGAAAAGAGCTGAAAATCACATTTTAAAAGGGCAAGCAGGGGGCAAACCCTTATGAATAAGAAAAGTAAAGGTGGACTAAAAGTTATTTTCATTTCAAATTTCAAATCATTTCAAATGCACTTCAGAAACATAATCATATAAATATATATCCAGTTGATGGACCTGTTCTCTAAAACTGCTACTTGTTCATTTCATACCATGATTTAATGCAGATACTCAAAAAACATTTTAGTTTCCTACAAAGAAATTTGTCTTGGCTTGGCTTGTTTAATCATTGCTTGGTTGGCAGTTTGCTTACTAACTAACTTCTTTCAGGACTCTAAGAAAATGTCTGAAATTTATTTAATCACTTTTTTTCTGAGCTTTGAATAAACAGGTAGACAACACTTCATACCACGGGAGGACATAATGATTTGATCCCCTGTTGGATTTGTAAGTTTGCTCACTTAAAAAGAAATGAACAGTCTCTAGTTTTTATAGTGGTTTCATTTTGATGAAGAGAGATATCAACCAAAAATCCAGAAAAACAAATGACATAAAAGTTATAAATTGATTTGCATGTTATTGAGTGGAATAAGTATTTGATCCCCAAGCAAAACATGACTTAGTACTTGGTGGAGAAACCCTTGTTGGCAAGCACAGCGGTAAGATGTTTCCTGTAGTTGGTCGCCAGGTTTGCTCACATCTCAGGAGGATTTTGGGCCACTCTTCTTTATAGAAACTTTCTAAATCCTTTAGATTTCTCCCGCCACAGATTTTCTATAGGATTCAGTTTGGAGACTGGCTAGGCCACTCTATGACCTCACTGTGCTTTAACCACTCCTTTGTTGCCTTGATGGCACGTTTTAGCTCATTATTATGCTTGAAGACCCAGCCATGACCCATCTTCAGCGTTCTGAGTGAGGGAGGAGGTTCTCATCCAGCATTTTATGGTACATGGCTCCTCAATGCGATGAAATCATCTTGCACCCTAAGCAGAAAAACAGCCACAAAGCAAAATGTTTCCACATCTGTGCTTGACTTCTGACTAATCGCACCAACAGTCATCACCTTCTCACCAAGCTGATGGTCCTTTAAAACCTCTTTAGACTTGCTCATGGGGGTTGGAGGAGATTAAATGCTTATTTCACTCTACGACATGCAAATTAGTTTTTAAATTTCATGTAATTTGTTTTTCGCTATTTTTGGATGATTTTCTGTCCCTTTTCATTAAAATGAAACTACCATAAAAACTATTAATTTCTTTGTAAGTGAGCAAACTTATGAATTCAGCAGGGGATCAAATAATTATTTCCCCGCTGTATTAGTGCAACTGCAGTCAGCAGACAGTTAGACAGACCAGAAACAGCCAGCCAGGCCCTGTCTAAAGGTTTTAAAAGTTTGCCTACTGTTACTTACAATGCTCACTAATTAATTATGTTAAATTCCTATAAACAGTTTCCAGCTGTCATATTAAACTACACTAACAGTCTTATCCTGTCTAAAAATTAAGAATTTTACTTTAGGCAGTCTCCTTTCATAGGAAAAAAAAATCAGTAGTTTTAGCTACCCTGAAGATTTTGTTCAACCGTGTTCACAACCTTCAAATCAAAGCTCCAAAGAAAAGAGGAGCAGGGGTGATGGTTGTTGATGAAATCCTCTGCAACTTCACTTCACTTAACTAAAACAAAGACTGAGGTTGATATCTCATTCAGGGTCATTTCAGTGCACTGGTGTGACATTGAATCTGTTTGGGCTGCTGACGCTCTGACTCTCGCTTCGAAAAGGGCACGCAGGCATGTCCCAAAACACCAGACTAACCTGGGCCAAACACACTTCCCCAATTCCTCTTTTTTTAAGCAGTCGCTTTTACTGTTCCTTTGGCATTACTGGCATGTTGCTGGAGTGCTAAATAACACAAGAGCTACTATACGAGTGTTACTGTGAATAGCAGAGGCAAGTGTTTTCGCTTGATGCGTCTGAAGATAATCAAAGATAAATCTGAAATATTACCACTGCACCAACCACTGATTAAAAGTCTGACTCTCCTCCGGATACTCTTTATGGTTGCTAAAGTGAGAGTCGAGAGCACCGATGTATTAAATGAAATGCTGCTTGAATTACTGGAAAATGATTTGGAAGGATGCAGTTATACTGTACAATATACTGCAGGTCTGAACGTTTACAAGAAATTCACAAAGAACTCACAAACTTCATATATATGATTGACATGCAAGTCATAACAAAAGCTAGAGAAACCACAGTAGCTTTAAAGAGGCTTTTAAGGCTTTCATTGGCTGAGTAATTCTGCATTTAAAAAAAGAAAAGAAAAGCACTTTACAATACAGACAGCAAGGAGACCACAGCAAAGCAAGGTCAGGGCTGGATTAACCCAATGTAGAGGTCCCTGGGCAAAAATCAGTTTTAAACCTCTATTTAAGTGTCTGCGTTAAATTTTGATTATTTGATTTCACTTAAACTTGTTTGTTCTGGATGTAAGTGCAATGGCAACAGAAACAATAAAGGGAAATGCCACCAGTTTCACACATTAAAGTCAGGTAGTGAGCCCTAGTCTGGCTCAACTTGTGAAATTAAGACTCCCAGCAGAAACAACAGCAGCACTTCTTCCAGCAGATTTCTCAAAACAATATTGTTACAACAAGCTAGTGGTTTATAACTAGTGCCACTGTTATAGAGTCAAGTACCACAGAAGAAGAGAGGAATCAGGGAGGATGAGCAAACTAACAAAATGTGAGAGAGGGCAGATGGTCTCCCATTTCCTATGTCAACAAAGTGTCTTTTATGCACCATTTTGGTCATTTCTGGCAGAAGGATTTTACTGTAACCATGGTTACGAAGGTTTACTTACCTTACTAAAGCAGCAATTTTAATCCAAATCATAGCCTGTCCCTAAGATGAATCAAGCTGCTTAAAGTCAAGGTTTTGTTTTGTTTGTTTTTTAGCTTTCACTTGAAATCTATATGGAAAAAACCTTTATTGTTATAAAGAGAGGTTGAATTCAGAGGTTGAAAAATGAGGGAATTCACCAGTAAAGACTTGCTTACATTATGTGAAATGTGGGATCCAAGGAGGTATGACATAAACCAGTACTAAGGTTTGTCCCATCAAGTCTGAGAAAACAGTTCTCTTTCCCAAGGGAAGGTTTTTAAGTATCATGGGATCATCCCTGAGTGATGGTGACACTGAGTTTGAGATGGACAGGCGGATTGATTAATTCCACTGTGGTGAAAATAGACCCGAGCTAGATGACGAAGCTTTCCATTTAAGTCCATCAGCTCTCCAACCCTCTACAACGGTCACAAGCACTGAATAGTTCATTTTCAGTTCAGTTCAGGTTTATTTACATAGCACTGAATGACAATAACAGTCACCTCGAGGTTCTTCATACTGTAAGGTAAAGACATTATAGTATTCTGGAGAAAACCCTCGAGATAACACTCGTGGGAATGAAAAACTCCCTTTTAACAGGAAGAAACCTCAGGCAGAACCAGGCTCAGGGAGGAGCAGCTATCTGCTATGACCAGTTGGGGGTGAAGGGAAAGAGGGAAAAAAAAAAGAAAGAGAGCAGCGGGAAACCGGACTAACACAGAGTAATGGAGAGAAAAGACAAAAATATAATGACGTCTTGCAGTGGTACATAAACACCTAGGGAGTGAAAAGAGTTGAGTGGAGACGTGCTAAGTGCATCACATGAGATCCTCCAGCAGTCTGAGCCTATAGGAGCATAACTAAGGAAGGGTTTAGAGTCACCTGATCCAACCCAAACTATAAGCTTATCAAAAAAGAAAGTTTTAAGTCTATTATTAAGAATACATAGTGGGAGCTGGTTCCACAGATACAGGCTCTGCTTCCCGTTCTGCTTTTATAAACTTTGGGAACCACAACAAAGCCTCAGTAAGTCTGAAAGCAAAATACTCTGTTGGGATAATATGATACTATGAGATCTTTAAGATATGATGGGGCCTGATCAGTCAAGACTTTGCATTCGAAGAGAAGGAAAAATTCAAATTCAATTCTACATTTAACAGGGAGCCAATGAAGAGAAAGAGGTCCCTGTTGGTACTCTCACTGCAGAGTTTTGGATTAACTGGAGAATTTTTAGGGAATTTTTAGAAGAACTTGATAATAATGCATTACATTTCCTCCATTGGCTGGCTGTGCTGAGTTTTAGAGATAAAGTGACAAGTTTGGACATGTAGAGGTAACTCTGAGTGGAGCCTCTGCTCCTTCATATTGAAAGGAGCTACATGTGGTAGTCCAGACATCTAATAATGATCCCTTGCAGGGCAGGGCACATTCCCTTTGAAGGTAACTATGGTGGCCCTGACAGGTCAAGTGCACAGCAACTTAAGAAAACATCAGCATGTAGAAAAATGCTGCAAACGCACACAAAACACAACAGAAGTTAAATAAAACATAGTGGAAATATATTTTAAAAAGTCTCACAAAACACCATGGAAGTGTTTGGGGGAGTCATTAGTGTGGAAATGACAGAAACCAAGACATGAGAAGGACTGCACTGACACACGCTTTAAAAGAAGAAGAGCAGGATTCATCAGTGTTGTGAGGGGAAAAAAAGATGCAAAGTAATTTTCATCACACAACACATAAAAGTACTGCAGATACCTGTTTACTATTAGCTGTTTACTCTTCGCTTGTCACTTCCACGACTGTTCCGTCATGTTATTGTCTCCCCCAAAAACATGTCATGTTTTGTGAGATTTTAGGCCACCGTGAAATAAATGGACAGAAACTGGGATATTCCTGTTTTTCTCTTGTGAGTCTGAATGGAAATGCAACAAGGAATCACTTGAGGGCCCCTGAGAAAGATAATGTGAGCTTACTCATTGACAAAGGCTCCCTTTCACAATACAGGGCCTCGACATGAAGTCAAACTGTGAGAGCCACTTCAACACTTTCAGCTCGGTTTGAATTTTGAGTTACCGGATGAATTTACATGTCGTTAAATTACCACAAACTAATTTTCCACAGAACTTGTATGCATCCAGGGCCCCGTCGCCTAATTAAGCACAGCTGGTAATCAAGCCTTGAACAGAGAACACAGCACAGAGACAAACCACACACACACACACACACTGAAATGTGATTATTTACTGAGGAACAAGTGTGCGAGGACTCAGGAATGACCTGTAATTAATGAATGTGCGCTCCTCTTTAAAAACTCACTAGTCTCCTTCACCTCAGCTGGCACACAATGAATAAGCAACACTCAAAATAATAAGAATTCATCTTCAAAACTTATGAAAGAAACCAGTGATTTGTAGTCATAGCTATTTCCAAACTATATACTGACAGTCTATTCTTCTGTGTTTATGCTGTGTCACAGATCTAAAAAAAAGTTAAACTTATAAAACATTCTCACTTTTCATTGTGCATTTTAACGTTACACTGAAGGGAAATTAGTTTGCTGTCTATGTAATATCACTCAGAGCCCTTTATGAGAAAAAAACAACTTCTTATCGTAAAATTACATGTCAGAGCCACAATCTGAAGCACATATCAAATATACATTATATGGGAGGAGAGAAGAACACCAATATTAAATCAACTATCTCCAGTCAATACACAATATCAACACTGTTTCTTCTGACACTGAACAAGAAGAAAAAAAAGAAAAACGTTCCAGTTTTCAGATGTCCGCTTCTGCGTCCATGGCCTTTCTTTGAAGCTTTCTTCTAGGAAAAGCTGTGTGGCTTTGCTTACAGTTACTGCAGCTCAATAAATAAAGAAAAAAGAAATAAAACACATTATGCCTGATGATTTGGGAAACCATTCATTTAAGGTGGAAACCAAAACACTTCATGGTCTTAGTTTCGGGTTTAAATCAGTCACTGGTGTTTTATGCTGAATTTACCAGGAATCTGAGGGTAAAAAAACAGGCCGTTTACTCGGGGGTCAGGAGTAGCACAATAACAGACTTTGATTTTGTGTTTGTGATTAAAAAAAAAAAGTCTCTCTCTTTAAAATACATTTCATAAGTAGTGTGCGAACTGCACCCTTTTCTTATAAGATCCATGCCAGTGTCTAGCAAATACTTATGAGTTACATTTGTACAACAATCAGGCAGTTTGTAGCAGGCTGGCTGAGCTGCTGTCGGAGTTACATGACCGAGAAAATCATCTCTGCTGTTGTTCGAAAGTTTAACTGCCATAAAATTACCTTAAAATGTTTTCTTATTCTGTTTCTTTCAAATATAAAATAATCACATATTGGATTATTGGGTCCCACAAGTAATAAGTGTGTACATTTAGCAGTTGTAACTAATGCTTTACAGTATTTACATTGTATGTGGTGAATACATAATTTACTCTTGCTCTTCACACCATAGAAAATTGATTGTGAGCTGGCGGGTGTTAAAAACCTACCTCCAACTGCTCTGGGAGACAGACCAAATAAGCCTGGACTTAAACCAGGGAAGTTCTGCCTGTCTCTCAGATGAAATTAAAGAAATGTTCATTTGGAGGTCGGCTGGATGGCAATGAACTCATGTTTGTGTCCTGTTTGGAGGTTTTTGTTTTCCCTTATTTTCACCCCTGATTAATCTCCTTTTCATATGCTTTTTACTTTCACTTTCTCTCTGGTTAGGCTTAGGCGCCTAATACTACCTTACTACTCAATAAGGTTTAGGTTTAGGATCAGGATTAGCACCTTGAGGCAACTGTTGTTGTGATTTGACGCTATGTAAATAAAACTGAATTGAATTGAATTAATTATGGATCGAAATAAGACTCTAATGTTATAACATTACCTGTGATGAGAACAGGCTTATTTTGATTTCACCATTACTACTCCTAATCATCCTCTTATAGCCTGAAATATGAAGTAATTGCCCAAAAATCTGATTTTTTTAGAAAATTGAGAATTTATTGAACCATCTGACAAAATTGTTTAAAAAAATTAACCAAATTTTAATTTCCATATATGATTTCTAATTTGTATCGCATTTGCTATAGCTGACTTTTTTCCTTTTTTAATTGCTTAAAACTGTATTGTGCAATTTATTTAGGCTTTTCAGGGGAAAAAAAAAAATCACACTGATGATGTAGAAGTTTCAAAAACTCAAATATGATACAGTAGGCGTTAAGGGGTTGATGACCTATTTCTTTGGTAACGTCGGAGCTGCTGGCGGAAGAACCACGAGAAATTATTAGTGGATTGCCAACAAAGGCTTCATATAAGTGGTGGAAAATAACTGGATGGATGGATATGCAAAATAATTATGTAAATTATGTATTCACCATTTTAGAGGCTGAATGGCTGACAACTTTCTTCAACTTAATGATGAGATAACTGAAGTCCTTGTTTGTGCTCCTCTAAAATTTGTGCCTAGGGTTATGGAAAATTTAGGTCCTCTTGCTACATTTTCCAAATTAGGAACCTTGGTGTAACTTTTGACTCAGCTCTGACTTTGGACGCTCATGTTCGCTCCTGTTTTTTTTCACTTGAGAAATATTGCTAAGCTGAGTCCCACTGTGTCACGCTCCGAATTGGAAATGGTTATACATGCATTTTTTCATCTTGTCTGGACTATTGTAATTCTTTGTTCACTTGTTTATGTAAAGCCTCCTTGGAACATCTGCAGGTTGTTCAGAATGCTGCTGCAAGGCTTCTGACCAAGTCTTCCAAGTACTTGCATGTCACACCCCTGCTGATCCAGCTGCACTGGCTCCCCATTAAATTCAGAGTCCACCTTAAGATTATGACTTTGATATTCAGGGCTCTGCATGGACAAGCACCGACATACATCAGAGATCTTTTACATCTGTACATCCCCAGCAGGTCCCTGAGGTCATGTGATCAGGGCTTGCTGGTTGTCCATCATACGAAGCTGATAACGAAAGGTGACAGAGCTTTTGTAACTGTGGCCCCCAGACTATGGAACTCTCTCCCTTTGAGCTTGAGATCTGTGGACTCAGTGGTCTCTTTTAAAAAAGAGCTGAAAACTCATCTTTTTAAAGTCTAAGGAGCTTGGAAAGAAAAGCATCTGGACTTCTTTAAGTTTCCTTGAAGACGTTTCACCTCTCATCCGAGAAGCTTCTTCAGTTCTAAGAGCAAATGGTGGAGAGTCCCAGATTTAAAGCAATATAGGAGTGTCCCCCAAGAGGGACATGGACCCCCTATTGATCCTCCAGATAATCACATGAGCCAAGGTGTGAAAGTGGGTGTGGGTCTCAATCAGCCAAGGTTTCGGGTGAACCCATTGTGAAACCTATCCCCACACTATCATGTGATTTCCTGAGGTCAAATTGCCCAGGATGTGAGTGGGCGTTAAGGCGTCTGGGAAGGGATCTCAAAACTGGATTATAGATAGCAGACAGTTGGTGTCGTAAACCACCGCCTCTGTTCAAAGATGGTCGTTCACAGTGGACATAGATGGCTTCTTTCACTCCTCTTTCAAACAATTTGACCTCAGTAAATCACGTGATAGAGTGGGGCTAGGTTTCACAATGGGTTCACCCGAAACCTTGGCTGATTGAGACCCACACCTGTTTTCACACCTGGGCTCGTGTGATTAGGTAGAGGATCAACAGG
>VVHJ01004428.1:22997-35788 GCA_015107715.1 Tylochromis polylepis | reverse complement strand
TTGAGGATTATAGGTCACTTCACAGTAAACAAATAGTTCCTAGATTAGTAGTTTAGTTCTGATTATGAAATGGGGGCATTAGCAGGAGGACAGCAAGACTAATGATATTTCATTGTTTTGTTAACCAGAGTGACGTGTTTAGCTGGCACCTTGGCTAAAAGTGTGTCTAAAGTGTGTTTGTGTGCCAAGAATCACAGAGTGAGAGGAGATAACCACTTAAGTTCGTGGCCATACTGCCTTAGCTCGAGCCGTATAGCAGTCTGCCTGTGAGGATGACTCACACTGGGCTCGTGGTGATAATAAACTGGCAGAGTGTTAGCATGACTAAACATCTGCTTGAATCATACACGTCTGTCGCTATTGATTCAACAGTTCATTCAAGGCTCCAGCATTGGTGTGAATACTGAACTCAAATGAAGGGACACACCTAGAGCTTACCTAATGCTTTATGAGTATTAGACAGAGTTAATGCCTCTGCAATTACTGAGCTTGCTGAATCCTGTGACTCACGTAGGCAGGTGAAATCAATTAAGTTAAACAGAAGCAGATCAGGAGACAAACTCTTGATTGGTGTGTTCACATAGTGAGCGTGAGATTTTGAGTATATCCTGTACTACTGGAAACAATATATCCAACTGTGTGCAGTGATTATAGCCATCATGGTAGCCCACTGAATGTGTCTTTAAACATATTTTATTCAGTAATTCAGTAAATTAAAAAACTCACAGTGTTACACCTTGATATATTTGCATATTGAGCAGTTATAGTGTTAAATGCCTATTTCACACTAGCCCTGCAGTACGCACTCAGCCTGTGTGCCAGTTTGACTTTTAGGATCTGGGACAGTTGTAGTAATGAGTAAACCAATTAAATCAACTCATCCCAAACATGAGACTGCTGCTCCACAGTGTGTCTTATGGCCTGTCTCCCTCCCCACACTCGCCAACCGGTCGCAGCAGATTGCTGCATCTCAAGTTTTTCCTTTCCACTGTTGCCAAGTGCTTGCTCAGATGGGGTTGTCTGATTTTGGGGGCTTTCAATGTATTATAGTAGGGTCTTTACTTTACAATTTACTTTAATGTGATTTGGTGCCATATAAATAAAACTGAATTGAACTGAAAAAAATGTTTTATTAGGGGTCAGATTGACACCAAAGACTGTATTTAATAGATGGACCTGGGCATTACCCAATGTTTAGCAAAGTTGTTAAGCCTTGAGCTGAGCGTTATCATCCTTAACTTAGTCTGTTTAAAAAGAGATGTCTTCTTTTTCTTTTGATTTTTTAAAGGGTAAACGGTTAAAATTCCAAAATATTGAATGGCAATTGCACATTCCACTATAAAGCTATTTTATTTATTATTTTATTTTATGTGTGTACCGTAAACAACATGACACTGTCAGCTTCTACTACTGTTAGGGTCCACCAGGGGGTTGTGGGTTACACTTCTCCAAACTGTGTCGTTCTGCAGTTTCTCCAGTATGATGCTTTGCAGCCTTTCTGCATGCTGGGTTTACTTTCTGTAAACCCAGCATGCTTTGTGTTGTGTACTAGCAGTTTCCTGTCGCTGCCCTTCTTAGATAGACCATTTTATTTTATAGTTTGAGCTCAATATTATCGCAAACCACATAATTAAAAACATGCTGTAATGATTAAAGATCTGAAAAAAAAAGTGTTTTCCTCGCCTTTATTGTTACCCCTATGGGCAAAGACAGCTGTTTAACATCAGTATAACACCCACAAGAGCTTATTTTGAGCTGTTTAACGAAACCATTTAATGCTAATGCACCGCTCTGTTATTTTGTCATTATCCTGCAATAATAAGCAGGTGTGAGCGGGAATGGGAGGGATGTGACAAGCAGGAGGCAGTGAGTGGTCTGAAAGGTCAGGGTCGCTGTTGGTTTGGCTATGATGTGGTTTGCCAGGAGAGAGCTGGATCATTGATGTAGTTTGGCAGAGTGGCAGCTGGTCCTTGCCACACAGCACCGATTCCTGTAAAAAGCCGCCTCTGATTTACAGCCCACCCACACGGCAGCACAGTTTAGAAGCGCCCATTCCAAGGAAAATGCTGTGCTTTCCCCACCAGCCTTTATCATTTTCCTCCCAGGAGTTTAATTTTATGCGGTTATTTGCCGTGGTTTATACTTAAATTCCATGGCTTTTTGTTTCTCTCTCCTCCTTCTCCTTTCCGCCGGGTGCAGGTGTGTGTTCATTCGACCGTGGAGATGTTGGCTTGTCTACAAAGGCACAGACATAAAAATGGATCAGGAAATTCTGGTTTCACTTTATACCGTGTCCCTCCCCTCACATAGCAATAAATGCCACAAACCGAGTTCCTGACCCTCCCACAGCTCCAGGAAAAAAAAAAAAAAAGATTCCCACATTGTTGTTGTTGCTTGCCAGCCACTTAGTAAAGCAATGCATTCCAGCAGTCATTGTCTATGTTTGCTTCTCATTTCATTCATCTGTGGAGAGTTTAAATGTCCGCCTGATCACAGGTGAGCTTGTAGCGGTAGTAAATGCAAATCCCTACTTTAGAAAGATATAAGCTAAAAGTGCATCACGCGCCAGGCAAGGTTTCCATTCTGATAGGAATTCCACCATAAAGATGACATGTGACAACAACTCTAGCAGGCATCCAAGTTTGAAAGAGTTAGCATGAAAGAAAAGTCAGCGGTGGAGTCAGTAAAGATAAATTAACGACAGCAGCAAATGCAAAGCTGACACTTTCAGTATTTTAATAGATGCTGTGTGAGCAGAATTAGCGTGTAAATAAACCATAATGCCCACAGACAGGATTTTATCTAGGCATGTAGTAATTACGTGAAAATTCATTATAGTTTGCTGAAATTTAAAAAAAAAATAACGAGACTTTTGAAAAATAAAGAGATATTATGTCTTACGATCATCTTCTTTGGCTGCTCGCTTTAGCATCCTCTTTTGTCACACGAACCCTCTGCATGTCTTCCTTCACTACATCCTTGAACCTCCTCTGTGGTCTTCCTCTTTTCCTCCTACCTTGCAGCATCCATCTTTGGCATCCTTTGTCCAGTATTTCCACTGTCGTTCCTCTCCACATGTCCAAACCATCCCAGCCTTGCCTCTCTAACTTTGTCTCTTAATGTACTCATTTCTAATCCTCTACATTCTGATCACTCCCAATGAAAATCTCAGCATCTGTAGCTCAGCCTCCTGTCTTGTTGAAAGTGCCAATGTCTGCAAACCACACATCGTAGCAGGTCATGTAAACCCTTCCTTTCACTCTTTCTGCTTTGCTTCTGTCACAAATCACCCCTGACACTTGTCTCCACCCACTCCACCCTGCCTGCACTCTGTTCTTCAACTGTCTTGTGCACTTGCCCGTTACTTTGTTTGACCCCAGGTGTTTCAAATTGTTTGCGGGGTGGCTGTGGCTCATGAGGTAGAGAAGAACATTTACTCCTTGAAGTGTTGTTGGTTCCTAGCTGTTCCAGTATCAAAGCTAAAGTGTCCTTGAACAGGATAGTGTACCCCAAGGTGCTCCCGATTCACTAGCATGTGAATGTTAGATAGAAAGCACTTAGATGCAGAAAAAAAGTTCTTGAGTGAGACGAGTTGTCTAACTCGCTTTGAGTGCTCGAATAGAAAAACATGCATTCTGTCTTTCCATTGCATACCTCCGCCTCTCCAGGCTTTCTCCACCTGCTACCTATTGTCACTACAGATCATGATCTTGACTCCTGCCACCTCTGCAAACAAGAAGGGGCTCAGAGCTGATCCCTGATCTAATCCCCACCCCTTAGAAAACCACCTAAAATAAAATTAAATAAGAAATGTCCAAAGCCTAATTCTTTGTCAGCCCACAAAACACTTAATTTAAAACATTTAGAAGACAGCAGTACTGTGGACTCTCCAGTTGAGTCCAGTACAGACAAGGCTCTCAAGTCTGCATTCATGTCACATGAGGTCACCCCCTTTTGTGTCATTGCACACAAACCATCACAGAGACCTCACACCCTCAGGGCCAGGGGAAGGAGACCCCACAGAGGAAGTGTAAAGGTCTCATGTGGGCCTGCTGAGTGACTCTGGAAAGATGTCAGATCAGGTTGCCAGGGGCAGCTAGCTCTGTATTACAAAGATGAGTTGATCCATCTCGGTGAATGGGCCTCGCATCCGTCAGTTTGTGTCGCAGACCCCCGGAGATGCCTGTAGGCACTAACCGCAGAATGCTGCAGTGGAAACTTGAATTCCTTTGTGTCTCAGAGGTATGCCATTCATGACTTTTTGACTTGAAAATAGATACTGGTTCCAGTTACACGTGACATCAGAAATTGCATGTCCTTTATGCTGAACCAGGTTGTTAGCACAGCAAAATAATACACACTGAAACAAAGATTAATGATGTCTAACTTAACAATTTTTTATACTTCTGATAAATCTGGACTCCTTCTGAAGCTTATGGCTTCAATACCAATTGACTAAAATACCAATTTCTTTAAGACTGATCTGCTGATCATTTGTAATTCATTAGCTAAAGTAGAAAAGTAACGTGAAGAATGGATCTCTAACAACTGTGCAGGGACAGAGAAGGGAATGTCTTGATGGGGCCCAGAAGAAGAGACTCAGGAGTGAAGAAAGTGACCCCATAAATATTCCAGCAGGAAATGACTTAAGGAGCTTCCTGGAACTGACCCCAGATGGGTTAACTCATTTCCCAGAGGCTAAGAAAGCAGCAAAGTTAGGGGCATACGTTCTCTTTTCTACAGAGAGGACGCTGAGGATTCCAAATCTCTGTTTACAAGGAATCCTGGCCAGTGATAGTAAGAACGTAAGCTTGAATACAGTCTCTGTTTTTCTGTGATTGAATTAAAAGGACTTCTCCGTTGGTGCCAGGGATCTGCAGAAGTACAGCAATGTTTTGCCTGTGGGCCTGCAGACCTTCCAGGTCAGGAGGAGGCAGAGAGTGTAAGGCATGGAGAGGGAGATGAACTGCCTCTGGGGTTTTATGCACCTTACCCTCCTGACCAAAGTCTCTCTCACTCTGGGCCAGTAGCGGAGCGGCGACCGGTTGTGGCACTGGTTGGCCCCTAAATCACAGGCAGTAAATCATCTTTCTTCGTAAGATAAGCGGGTACCAGAATACACCAGCAGACCTGCCACTCCATGCAGCAGAAGTACCAATTTAAAAGCTTTCCTATGATATGACAGCGCAGCTGTGATGACAGGCCGCACTCTCCTTACCTTCCATCCCACAGAGTTTGGAGACAGCAGAGGAACACTAAAAAGCCTTTAAAGTACTGCAAGCTAATGTCGACACTGCGGTGGACAGAGCTTTTTTGACTGAGGATCAACACACTCGACGTGCACTTCTGTAATTATCCACCAAATATATTTTAATGAGGAATGATGTCTACATAAATGTCATTTGTGCAAAGCCACCACAGGGGTTCATTCATCGGACTTGGGGCTGAGCAGCAGCCACCACTTAACTGCACTTTGTTAGTGTCTGTTTGTACTGTACACATACTGTTACCACGTAGGAAAAGTGACTTATGTGTATATACACTACAGAAGACTTTTATGAGTGTATATATGGATGTGTCGAGTGCGTGGTGCTGTTGGAACAAGCAGATGTCAAGCAATGATTCAGGCGTCTGCATCCATTATGTAAGACTCCTGTCACTGTAGATGAGCACTGTTTGTCATGTATTTACAGAATTTTTGCCTGACTCTTGAAAGATCTTGAATTGTGCATTTGGTTCATTCAAGATTCTGTGCAACTGTGTAACTGAGCACACATTCACTTTGGTACGAGATGTTCCTCTGATTGAGCACAGGCTTTTTTAGAGCGAGTTTCTAAAGAAAAGATTTGGCAGGATGTCAGATTGTGGTTAAATGTGGCACATTAGTCAGGTTAGCCAAGCCTGTTTAGCTTTATGGCAAATGCAAATGAGAAGCCAGAGGGGAGCATAAATTACAGAGAATGGAGTAAAAGCGTAACTTCTAGGTACGGTTCCAAGCCAAAAAGAACTAAACCAAAACACTACTGATGCCAGCGCAGGGAGTCATAGACGTGTTTTAGACAACTTCAAAGGGGAAAAAAATGCCATTAGGACAAAGTAAGGGGTAAGAATAAGGGAGTCACTAGAGCGACCAAAGCTGAAGGTCGCTCAAACTAGCAGGAAAAGACAGGGTGGAAAAAGTTAAAAAGCACAATTGTCATCATCACTACCGAGGAACTCACCCATAAGGCTACTGACCTCCAGCTAGTTTAGTAAAAGCTGTAATTCCCATTCTTCACTTACCTCCTATCACTCTTTGTGTGTTTATACCGCTCTGCATTTAATCATTAGTAATCCATGTTATTAAGCCATGTTGAGATCTCTGGATCTTTTGTCTTGTGTCTCTCGCCTCACCCTCATCTGGTTGCGGCAGATGGCCGCCCCTCCCTGAGCCTGCCGGAGGTTTCTTCCTATTAAAAGGGAGTTTTTCCTTCCCACTGTCACCAAGTGCTTACTCATAGGGGGCCGTCTGATTGTTGGGGTTTTCTCTGTATTATTGTTACTTTAAAATATAAAGCCCCTTGAGGTGACTGTTGTTTGGATTTTATATAAAAAAAACTGACTTGAAATAAATAAAATCTCTCTGTACTGAATGTGTACTTTAACTCCATAATAGTGAAACATTTTTGTTGTTGTTTTTTCTTTAGCTTTTTAAAAGTCTCCCCTATTTCCACAATTCCAATTGATTTTATTCATTCCTGGCAGAGTGGTGACGATCTACACTTGGTGTAGCCCCTCAGTTTATCCACTGCTTTTTTTAGCTGCCTTTGCATATCTTTAAGTCAACTGTCTTCTGACTGGCTGTCCTTACGATTTGAAAAATCCTACATTGTTACACTATAGATATTTAAAAATACAAAACAAATAATGTGATAGGGCCACTTTAAAATTTCAATATACAAATAGGATCTTGAGCTTGTATAATGGATCAACTAGCTAACTTGTTCAAAATAATCACCTGTAACAAAATTCCACACGTATATGTGTGGAAATTTGTGCCTTGATTTTAAAGACAAAAACTTTTGTCCAAGAGTGACTACATTTTCCAGGCATAAGAACAAGGATAATGTTTTGTTGTCCATTTTATGCAGGAAATCATCCCGTAAAAAACACTTTTATATATCGAACCATCAGGTTTTGAATACCATTGCACCCACATTTACAGAGTGGACTTGGCAGAACACTTGCAAAGGCTCTGCCTTTCTGAGAGAGAAAGAGAGAGTGGCGTTCCAAAGGGCAGCGGTGTTTACCTGCCCACTTGAGTGGATTCCTCAGCTGGCTGGCTCAGACGCTGAGGTGCAGGCTGCGGTGCCTTCGTGTCTGCTGTCTACACTGGAAACATTCTTAGCCTGATATCACTGCCACACGCTCAACAAAGATGTTGAAAGGCCATATTGAAGCAGGATTGCAGGGAGGGAGGGAGGGTTGGAGGAGATAGATGGTTCATAAAATTCACTGCAGTCAGCGGGGCCGGAAGGACTCTTGAAGTGTCCTGCTTGGAGAGCCAGAGCAGGTGTGAGCTTCTGTATATGTTTGTGCGGACGTGCCGTGAGTGGCCGCGCAGGCATGTGCGTGGGTGCGTATGTGCGCCTATGTGCTGAAGTGAGTGCATCTGTGTTTGAGTAATAAATAGAGTGTGTTCCAGCCTGGACATCTTAAATGCACGCATGCTGTACATGCTGTGTTTGGAGGTCGTGTTGGTGCCTCAGCCCCAAACAATGCACAACCTACCGCTCGCTAGTTAACATCGTGCTCTCCTGGTTAAGCACACAGTAATAGGTGATGGATATATATTTGTGTGTTTGTGTGTGTGTGTGTGATAGGGAGATGGAGCGACTTCAAAGCGGCAGGGCAGCATTCTCTCAGCCCAGCCTGTTTACACTGCTCAGTGGAGTCTGCATTCCTCTGTCTCATTTTTCCATGGCATTCCACGGAGAGCTCAGCACTCCTGGCTGTGTGCCATGCAGATTTACCCCACCCCTCCTCCCCTTGCCCCTACACATACAGTATAGAGCGTGCATACTTCTCCACACACAACTGTACACTTGATTTGGCCATTAAAACAAGACAGGACCCAGCTGGAACTGAAGCACCCAGAAGCAGCAGCAGCAGCAGGGGCAAGTTTTTGGGAAAAGGAAGGGAGGAAGAAAAAAAAAAAGGAAGGACAAAAAACAAAACAAAAAATGAAGGTCTGACATGAACCGCAGGAGGGCAGGAGATTCAGCCGCACAAAAAAAACTCCCTCCCCTCACTTGTTCCTGCTCCACCGACGGACTCAGGTGGATATGCAGCCCGAGCCTCCCCGATGTTCGACCGAAACATCTGCGCTGGTTTGTCTTGAAAAGCTCTCAGCGCATTCCCTGACCATAAATCAAGTGGCTTCAACGCCTGCCTTGCAGCCAAAAGTGAAATATAGCAGTAAAAAAGAAAACAATTATGCTGCCAATTACAAGGTGTGTTGAAACCAGTCTGCAGGCCACATCAGAGAGCTTCTGTGCTGATGTTTTTGTGACTATTTACTGGCAAGGTTGCTAAGGATGAAGCCATGTTGCCCACGCAATATGTTTACATAAACATTTGCAATGAGTAAAAATAATACAAAAACTCCCTCTGGTTAGTGTTTACCCACTCTTAAAGCCTTTATGACGGCATTTCTCCGACACTGGCCACAGGTGGTTATGGGATCCCCTGTGGGCTGGGCTGAAGGGTTGGTGGCAGACGCTGACATCTGTAGAGAAATATGTCACTGTTTTTCTTTTTTCCTTTCCACTAGATCAAATTAGAGATCTTCCATGACAGTGTAGTAGGTAATAACAGCTGCACAGCAAAAATATCCATCTGAAAAAGTGCTTTAATCTAGTTTGGAACCTCCAGCTATTTAAAAAATTTGCGGGAGACCATGGGGAGACCACTCGAAGAAGTTGTTTTCTAGTTGAGTAATCTGCCTGCCTTGCCTTTGTTTTATAGCAGATATCTTCTTTCCAGGAAAACAAGATTTAAGGCTGAACAAGCAGCTACGTGAGGCTCTGTGGTGTGCAGCAAGTGAAGCTACACAGGAGCACATGCTAAAAGAATTATCTGTAGAGTCACTGGGTTAAGTCATTTTTTGGTTGTCATTTTGTTCAGCAGAGCTGGGAGGATGGGGATGGGTATTTCCGGAAAATGATTTACGGTACAAAGCGAAACCTGGTGCTTAAACATGTCTCTGCAACCGTTTTAGTTAATTCCTCCTCTTTGTGTTGGGTGAACATACCTGCTGTGAAGTCATAAGCTAAATAAAAATCATCATTACACAGACGGTATATTTAATGTGGTCACTAAGAAATTCATTTTCAAAGCAGTAATCTGCATTTTATGTTGTTGGCAAAAACTAGTGCTTTATCATAGAATATTAAACTATTGTTGTAGGATAGATGCCTCCTTGCAACTTGGAAAACACAGTGGTCGCACAGTGATTGCATTGAACTTTTTAGCTGTCTGTAGTTGTGGCAACCAACTGGTCACCCAGAGATTGAGCGTGCAACACTGTGAGCAGTTTTGTTTGCTATGTGGTCACACAGTTTGCCAGTTGATTATATTCTGGTTAGATTCTAGTATAAAAGCAAAGTTCTCAAGTGCCTGTGGCATTCTGCAGTTAAACCATCATGCTGCAGAAACTGCTTCGAAATTTGTGCAATTTCTGTTTGAAATCTATGAGGTTCTGGCTGGATTCTGAATGTAAGTAGTTAGTAAATTTCTCATCAGGAAGTCTTTACTGAAGTCATTATAGGAGCAGGAGCAAGGCTTTTCCCACAGACATCTAATAATGATGCTTCTTTTTTAAACTAGTGGTATTGCTGACCATTGGAAAAGTGGCACTACATTTCCAGTCCATGAGCTGCATTTTAAATGGCTTGAAAGCTAGAGCAACAAAAGAGAAGAAAGATATCTCCCTCTCATATGCTATAATAAAGTTTGACACCTCTTTAAGAACAGCATATTGCTACAAAAGACACATGTTGGTGGGTGGGTTCATGGATGCAGGGGGTGAGCATGGGATTGTGTTTCCAAATAAAAGAGTGGCGTTAACCACCACCCCCTCAGCCTACTGTATTTTATTTTATGTGCAAGTGTGTAAAAAGGGCACCTGTCTCTCGTTAAAGAGAGCCATAGTTAAACTCTGTGATGGTGCTCCGCACCCTCTGCAAGCCTTTTTTAACTGATCTTCAGTCAGATCCTTATCTTTCCTTAAGGCCTTGCAGTGAGCCAAAGCTTCTTGCCTAGTTCAGGTGAAATGCTTAAATAAGCTTTTTAAACAAATTTTACTAAACAGTGAAATAAATGCTATACATTCAATGTTACTATAGCCACATAAATAAATAAAAAATAATTATGCTCCATTTTATGGCAAGTGAATAAAAATGGGTTTCAATAGGGAAAATAACAAAAGCCTGCATTCTGCAGATGTTTTTGCTGCACTACAACCTTCTTAAAGTATGTTTAAAAAGAATAAAGAAAATAAAATGAATACATAGAAAACACAATACCTTCCCCTTAAAAGTGAATACTGCCCAGAGAGTGAGCTGCCTTGGTGGAGATTTTCTTGTAATACTGTACAGATGTCAAGATGATTTCTAGACTTTCTCTATACAGCCGTCCTCCAGTCAATTCAATATTACTTTAAGACCGTGGATGCTTTTTACTCGCAAACTCCTGAAACGCAAGTAGTGTTTCCCTGCCAAGAGATAAATTATTAATAAAGGCTGAAATGACACTTTTTGCACACCTTGAAATTGCATGTTTTTAATGCCATTGAGTGTTCAGATTCTAATGCTAACAAGCAGGCATAGGCAAATTGCTAATATTACACACTAAGGTAATGAATGGCCTTTCTAATATAAAACTTATTTCAACGATGCAAAATATGTCTTTTTCTTCACTTCCATCCTGTTAGGTCTCCACCACATTCTCTTTTTGTCAGCCTCTTTTACATGTATCTTTTGCCTAAATATTACTCACTAACACTATCTAATATGATCAATAAATGATTTCTTTCTGTTACGGGAAAAACAAACCACATGTTGTTGCCTTTTGGCTAGTGTTAACCTTATTTGGACACGGCTTATGTGTGGATCCTTTGCCTCACATTCCTTTTTGCCTGATTCCTCTCTTTCTGCCATAATGTGGAGCTTCCCATCCTTACTCCCCCCAGCTAATTGATTTCCAGATAGCTGACCTTAAGCTCCCAAATGTGAGTGACTGACACTTGGAGGCGTGTGGCTTTTCTCTCTGACTGATGTCGTGGAACCTGAGAGAGCTTGAGACTTGTCCTGAAGGCTGGGGACGTGCTGGAGGAAGCCTGGAGGCCATGTAGATGCGGCCGCTGTGTCTACAGAGAAGAAGGATCGCTGCAACACTAACAAACTGCTGGGTTACCGAGCCTCTGATTTGTTATGACAGGGAAGTGCTGTGTTTATGTTTAACTCAGAGCTTTGAAATGTAAAGCGCAGCTTTGGCCTCAGGCTGATGGAGTGACCTGAGTTGTTAGTGGTGTGTATGCTAATGTGTGTGTGTGTGAGCGCCTGTGTTAGCTAACACTGTGTGTGTTTGTGTTAGTTAGACCGCAGAACCTTTTTCATTTGGTGTGGACCACACTCCCTCTTTAACCTGCTTTGGTGGCAGGCCCAGTGTGTCTGATACACTTTGCCAGTTGAGTTGAGTTGCCTCAGTGCCTCATCACCAGACGCAGAGAGCAAGGGAGAGGTCATTTAGCTGTGATTTACTAGAGCTGATCTAAGAATGTTAACAGCTAAAAGGTGACAGTGAGTGGTGTCTATCAGTCTGGAGGTATGCAGTCAGGGGGAGCGTGCTTAGGTTTTAACTGGTCAGAAGCAGCGAAGGGCAACCAGTCAGAAGAAAGTCGTCTTTGGGAGACAGATATTCTCTCTACTTTTAAGATTAGGCTTAAAGCTTTCCTTGTTGATTTAGTTAGGGCTGGATCAGGTAGCCCTGAACTTAGTTATGCTGCAGTTATGTGACTTCTGGGAGCTTCCCATGATGCACAGAGTGTCCCCTCAGCCCTAACAGGTTGCAGCAGGTGGGTGCCCCTCCCTGAGCCTGGTTCTGTCTGAAGTTTCTTCCTGTTAAAAGGGAGTTTTTTTCTTCCCACTGTTGCCAAGTTGCTCATAGAGGGTCATCTGATTGTTGGGTCTTTACCTTACAATATAAAGCACCTTGAAGTGACTGCTGTTGTGATTTGCTATATAAATAAAAGTGAATTGCACTTAAAATATATAGGTGAGCAGTTCCATAGGGTGTGTTCTTGTAGCTGTCTCTCCAAAGCCTGTAATACTATTGGTAATATGAGGGGTGCTTTCACACTATGCACTGTACTTGAGTACATTTGAGCCCTGTACAGTCCTGCACATGTGGTAAGTGTGAATACAATGTACCTTACCCAGGAAGTATACATTTTTTAGAATTCTCCACACTGCCAGCTTCTTTAGAAATCTACATCCACAGCATACCACTCACCACTCATGTGTCCACTTTATCTGCACACACAAACCAAAAACAGCAGTTGTATGTGTGGTTAGAATAGCAATATGTAAATGTGTACAAGGCGGAGCTCTGGTATAGAGGATTTTCAACAAGGTTTAATGAAAAAAAAATGTGCTGCCTCTCTGCACAGGTAAGGCTGTACCCAGCCCAGGTCCTCGGTGTGCAAAGTTCATCCCAGTTGAACTTTTGTGCTCCCTGTTATCTAGTAGAAA
>VVHJ01004428.1:0-10778 GCA_015107715.1 Tylochromis polylepis | reverse complement strand
GACTGTGTGAACTGCTTCCAGTGTGTCAGCATACAACACGCCCCGTGACTTGCAGTAGAGCCGGCGGAATAATAAATCAAAAACGACATGCTTGAAGTGCACAAAACCAAAAAAGGTTTCTGCGGTTATTTTGAAACACCCTGGTGCTTGTTGCACAGAATTTTAAGTGGATGCACCGTGTATAATTGTGGCTTCATAGTGTGCAAAATTACTGGTGCGAGAAGGTAGCGGATACCTGCAACCTTCGGGTTTCTGTAGCGTCACTGAAGTTGTCAGAGTAGATAGAGAGCTGGCAAGAATCGCTCATGAATAAAGGGGTTTGTGGGATTTTAGGGAGGCTTACATTGATTTGTCTTAACCAACTAAAGTAACCAAGAACAGATGGATTATGGAACAGATGTACACAGACTGTGGGACCAAGATTGCAGTGCATCATAGGCTGCTATCTCCTTATTTTCATCCAAGCTTCTGCTCCTACTGCTGTCTACACCAAGTCACCAGGACACCAGAATGCCAGTCTGGTTGTGGAACAGTGCTTTCAACACCTATCACCAACAGTACAGCCTTTTGACTTGTTAAATTAAATAAGAGATTAGAGATTAGCGACAGAGTCCAAAAGATTTTTTGCTAGCTGGCTCTGGACATGTTTAGTCTGCGCTAAAGCTATTAACATGTTGAACACGGGGTGTATGGAGTTGACTCACTTTTGGAGCCAGCCTCAATTGACATCAGAGAAACTGCAGTTTTTGTCACTTTCTACAGTTTGCTGCTCGGGAAAGGTAAATAGAAGATGAGAATAAATAATTTTTATCCACGTTTTCAGTGTTTACAGAATTACTAGTTAGTGCTTGTTATATTAAGCTATTTTTCTGTGTCCCAATTAAAAACTGATGGGATAGAATATTTAAAAAGTTACTTTTGGGTCATAATAACCACTGAAGTTTGGTTTGCTTATGGGAATCAGTTGCCAGCATTAGAACTTCAGTTCTGTTTGTTGCTATTGAGGGAATGCAGTGAAGAATTAGTGACAGTACTTTCAGACCAGGAAGTGTAGTCTCAGTAAAAGGAAGCATTTTGAAAACAAGGGAAACCCACTAATGGAGGAATGAGTTGTGGTCCGCATGACACTATTTCTGTCTCCTTGTGTGTTATTGTCCGTAGGGGTCAACGCTGACCTCGGGGCATATATGTTTTTTAAGCAAAGACGTTGGCTGGAAGTGCAGTGGCAGCTGCCTTTATCTGCTTTTACTTTGGCAGCCGAGTCCAACATCTCCAGCTCATCTGAGACAAGTCGAGGAGGAGTAACACAGAGGAACATCTGGAAAAAGGAGGATATTTCAGCTTTTGAGAGTAAATGCAAAAAGCAGCAGGTACACAATGGACATTTTGGCTGGTATGAAATGCGTCAGCGTTAGCAGACTTCTGGATTTGCTTTGATTTCTCTCCCATGAAAATTCATTATTTGCCTGTCTGTGCCAGACAGTTGCACGGTTGCCTTCAAAGGGATAAACTATGACTTTTCTGTTTCCTTCTTCAGCTACTAAAAGCTGGATACCAACTTTTTGCAACCTTGGCCATACTTTACTAGCCGACCAGCAAGGACTGTGCACCTCTTAAACCTGTTGCGTGCAGCTTAAATTCTTGTCTTTTATTCTTTGAAGCACACAAAAACACAGACAGCGTCACATTTTTACTGCTTGCAGTTTGAGATAAACTCTAAATCACAACATAAAAAGTCTGGAACCCACACAGGGGCAGTTCAAAATCTGTTTTTCAGTCGTCAATGCAAAAGACACGGGCCCGTTTTTTCCTGTTATCCTTAGGGTAATATTCCATCAGCTCATTGTGAGATAGGTTTACAGGGCTTTGATCATTTCATCTTTAATGTGACTGCTTCAAAAGTAATATAGAATTAGCTTTGGGCTTATCTCCAGCAAGACTCCCTTTTATCAAGCAGCACAGTGAAAGGGCAGTCTTGCACTGTTAAATGTCTCAAATATTTCTCCAGTTTTAACTGTTCGTCTTTTCAGGTACACCACACGCACACACCCACCCTGCACTCTATCCGATTCTTTATCTTTTGAAATGATGGGATTTTAAAAAATGAACTACGTTCCTGTTTTTGTGACCCAGATGCCTCAGTTTTCTCCTCCCGTTTCCCCGTTGCTAAAGTTAGGCCATGTCTTTGCTCACCACATCACTGTGCAGATAAATCAGTAGGAAGTATTTAGTTTTGAGTCCACTGCCTTCTTTTAGGTCACTGCACTCATTACTGTGGTCATGATGTAATTTGTACTTTGATTAGCCTGTCTCCAAGGATTTCATTTATTTTGTCTTTGAGACAGATGGTGTTCTGACTGCGGAGCTATTTGCCTGAGCCACAGGCCTCTGTCTCTTGTTCCTTTCATGATAATGCAAATGTTAAACACTCGCAGGGCTTTTAATAAGGCCAAACAATGGGCACCTTTGTCAGGCCGTTCCTTTAATCCACCTACACAAAAGCAGAATCATGACTCCACTACCCCCCTCTCCTCCAAACTGTGTTAACATCAGCTGCAGTCGGCTTTCTTAATATGGTGTTGTTTCATCACAGGAAGAAAGGTTTTGTTTCCACCTGCGTACTAACTGTGCGTGTCTGTATGAAACGAACTATGTCAGACCATGTGACGTAGACACATTCCAGTTACTGGTTGTGTTAACAATCAAGAATTGGCTAAAATAGACAGGATGTACACAGGTTTTCCATAATAAAACATTTTCAAAGTTTTGGGGGTTTATTGCCATAATATTGAAGTAAATAAGTTATTTGGGAAAGTAAATGCACAAAAATGTTATGATATTGTTGATACTAATAATCATAGTTTTGTTAACGTTGCTGTAAAGTTGCTGAAGAAAAAGTGTTGTTAGCCGGTTGCAGTTGAAGCTGCAACTGGTGTTGTCCTTTGGATAGTAAGTTGAACCTGTAGACTGTATATAAAAGATGAAACTGCTGTGACTTAATTGGTTACATCAATTTTAGTTTTTTGTTTGTTTTTGTTTTTTTTTTTGAGAAAAGGACTTTAATTTCACTAATCAAAACCTGAGCATAAACTTCGTGGAATGTCTGTGCTTCAAATTTACTACCTGTGCAGTTGATATAAAGGTGGAAAGTATCCATAGAGGCCAAAACTTTATTGTACAAGGCTGTAAATGTGCTTTTTACCACTATAAAGTTTTGCGTTTACGAGGAGTGATTGTTACTCCTGAGGCTCGTAGCCATTTGAAGATTTGTAGTTTTGGGGACTTACTGGCACTTTGTTTAGTCATACATGGTGCAGTTTGGGTGAAGAGCACAGTGCCAGACAACGATTGCAGGGCTAGATTTATGTTGCATTTAGATGCTAACTGGTTAGTCATGTGCGCTAGCTAGTTCTTAGTGATACGAGTGAGCATCGTTAACAATTTAGGAAACATGAAAATGAAAACTCTGCACCGTTTAGCCTGTAAGTTTTTTGCAGAAAATTGCAGTCTCCTGTTTGTAGTTTAGCACAGCAGGATAAACAATGCTACAGCTACAGGCTGAACGTACATAGCTTCTGATTCTGTGACTTGGCGGTGACTGTTTTGTCAAAGAAAAGCCGACATGTCAATTGTACTTTATTCTTCATAAGAAAAAGGATGATCTTTGAGTTTGTCTGCATGATAGATTGTGTTATTTTGCACCTTTGAAGTGGTTAAGCACAAACATTTTAGAGTACAACACTATGCTTTTTTCCAACATAAAGCACTGTCATTTTGGTTTGTGCACCCTTCTTGTTTGTAGCACTTGGGTGAAGTGCAGAGCCATACTCAGGCACGCTATCTGAGTAAATGGTCAGCAACTGTACAATAGGACAAGGGAGGTTGAAAACAAATGCTGAGAGGGCAAATCTGCAGCCGTTCCAAGGACAGGAAAATACTTTGATAAGGAAAAATGAACAATAAAAGGGTCCATGGCTGGACTCATTAGCCTAGCATTCAAAAGTTGTATTTATACTGTTCTGTGCTTCCTCGCTGCCCTCTTACCTGAAGGAAATATCCACCTGAGGTAGCCGACTGGTTATTATCCACACACAAGGTGGGATCTGTGGACGGGTGTAGCAGTACCTATACTGTTTAGTGGTGCACTTTAAAATGCAAGGTTCTGTGCATCAGGGTGAGAGATTAGAAAGCTTTGGAACAAGCTTTAATGGCTGTGTGTGTGTGTGTGTGTGGGGGGGGGGGTGGGGGTGGGGGGGTGCTTGGCTTTGTGGGCTGCTCAACAATGAGAGGAGTACTTCAAGTTTCCCTACTTAATGGGAAAGTGCATTCCTTTTTTCTTTGTCACCACTTCAAAAACAGGTGGTGCGCTTTGCATTTCACAGTCACGTGCGGATTTTGAAACGGTGATTTGGTCGCCTGCGAGAGGCTGGAAACACACACAGATTGTTCAAGTGAGCAGGTGGGACACAAAAGGACATCAGGGCACGGTAGGGATTAGGTCCTCTAATCTCACCAGGGATTAATCAAGGAAGTCTGAAGATAGGTGAAAGCTGAGTAGTTGTTTAAATTGGTGCCACATTGGGAAGCAAGCGGGAAGCATATCATGCGCATTACAGTCTGCAGGTACCTGGAGATTTTAGCTTGACAACAAGAAAAGTCCGAGGTTAGACATTCTCACAGATGTCAGGATTGTTGCTGCTCAGCTCAGTTCAGCACTGTCATCGCCTCTGCCACGGAGGTGCGAGCAATTCGCCAACGGCCTGCCCACCTGTTGCCTGCTACTCTCTCCCCGCTGGTCCTCTCACGTCTTGTCGGCTTTCTCAGATGATGCCAGCGTTGCTAAGCTAAACACTGACTCTCCCTCCCAACACGCACATAATAACTGGAAGATGTTCTGTTTGCTTTGAGCTGCGATGTGCTTTGAGCGGCCACCGATTAGCAGCTTGTTGTCCCACTTTCTCACTTTCCTGCCCTTCCCATTTTCGCTCCCCTCGCTGAAATGATAGAGGGGCTGTGTCCTGGCCTGCTTGGTTACTGTAGGCATGTGACACAATCTTCTCTGACTTTGTGGTCCAGTTGGAGTTTGTCGTTGACGGCACCGCAAAACTTTTGTACCCAAACAGTGAGATGTACGTAGAGATGCACCGCTCTAAAATAGAAGGAGGTGGATTCTCAAATATTTGTGGGTGTGTGAGGATTGTAAAATATGTCCCTCTTAGCAGGGTCTGCCTAATATTCCTGACTTATATTTCTATGAAAAGTGGAAATGCAGACTTGGTTGCTCTTTTACATGTTACACAGAGGGAAATGGGAACAAACTTCACTAAGTATTATTCACATAACCAGCTTTTAACTCTAAATATTAGGTGCATGCATTAAGAAAGTAACCTGGTAACAACCCTGGAACCTGAAAGAAGACTGTAAAAGTCGACATGAAAGTAAGCCATCATGCAGAGTGAATAAACAGTACAATTTCACAAACCTTTTTTGCAAAGTCTATATTTAATGATGTCAACAAAGGCACAAACATCCAAGAGATCCAGTTTAGTGACTCTCATTATCAGAGGTGAGGCTTAGCACATTGATTGCCTAGAGCTCCCTGTGTCTCGCCTGTGAATCAAAGGGCCACGCCCCAGTCCCCTATTTACCAAACAGTTGTTATGAAAGGAAAACTAACCAATAGAGGCTAAAACGGTTTATTGTATCGGCCTGTAAACGTGCTTGTAAATTCTCCAACGTTGGCCTTTTAAAATGGGGACTCTGTGAGGAGTGACTCACTCTTTTTAGCCAGCCTCAAGTGGTCATTAGAAGAACTGCAGTTTGTGCCACTTTCACACTGGCTTTATTTCTGCTTGAAGAAACCCCCTAGCAAATATTAGTAGAAATCACAAAAAGCTGGATTTTCTTTGATTTCTGGGTTTATTTACAACGGACCGATCCATGTGAAGAACAAGCACACTTTTTTGCAAATTACACCTGCTTCAAAGCACCTTAACTGCTCTGAAGAGCTGCAGCTCCATTACTTAACTGTCTGCTCAATGGGCCAAACTACGCCAACAAAACTTCCTGCATGCCCCTGCTACTGGTACTTTTTGGATCCTTATGCCACTGATCAAAATTTATTGAGCGTGTTATTTCAAGCTTACTGATTGCATTTGCATTTAAAAAAAAATAAAAATCACCTCGCTCTGTGAAATCAGCTGAAAAGCTTGTTTCCATCAAACCAGGTTAAAATTTTTACAGTACGCTCTCATACAAATGAACCTTAAAATCAACCAATTTACACATTAAAGGAAGGCATCTCAGCTTCTGAACACACTTGTTTACTAATAAAGCCATCTCATATATTTCCTGGAAGGGAAGGCAGGGAAAAGAACATGTGCTGAACTTGCACGTGCATCATACATTTCCCCCATATTAGCATCTATGCACGCTAGGCTGTTTATGTGCTGCCTGAGGGCAAAATTCGCTTACCTTTCACAGGTCTCCTGATTTTCAAGAATGAAAAGTGCTTGCATCTCAAGGCGTTCATATTAGGGCAGCACATCTCTCACTTGACACTTCAGTGGGAGCGTGGGAGGGTCAGGGTTTCATCGGGCTGTCGCTGGCGCACATGATGTGACAAAAATGCTGTGCTAAAAATAGGACTTGTGTCATGCTTGCACAGAATGACAGAGCCCAGATGATGCCACGCTGTGCCAAATTTCTGTTAATAAAATGCCAACCACTTGGGAGACACCTTCAGCTGGCTGCTAAGAAGGGGAGATGGGAGATGGTGTGAACTTCCTTATCAGTTGAGATTTTTTTCGGCGTTGAGGGCAGGAGTTCATCCCGCGTCCTCACTCAGCCCGCGGAGCTGAAGATGTTTTTCCACATGAGGATGGCAAATAGGATCACATGATGAGTGCTTAATGGCCCTGCAGTTACAACTGTACTATATCACTGCCTCTCCCTGATGAATGAGGTGTTCATAGGGCAGTAACTTATTATTACTGCTGTATTAGTCCTTTGATCTTCCAGCAGTTTTGAACCCTGGAGTTTTTTAGAAGGGTGGCTCGTCAAAATAGCTTTGCAGATGCGTTCGGGCCTGGTCTTGTCCCCGCTATGGGGAGAGGAGGCCTGAAGGTGTGCAGAGGCACCAACGTGTAGGAAAAACTGACTACAGAGGCGCTGCATTTTGGTCCGTCTCATTTGAATGGATCAAAGAAGTCATTTATTATCGTATATTTTGGTTTATATTTATTTAGAGATTGATGATTCTTGTGTCTGCTGCAGAAGGTTTTATTGTAAAGGGGAAAGCCCACTTTTATCTTCAAAGACCCCGAATATAAAGGTGCTGTCCTTGAATCCCTGCTCAGGAGCCGCAATAAACCACAAGATGTCATTCTTGCCAGGACATTCCTCTATTAATGACAAAGGCGAATGGTAAGTCTCAGGGTGAAACATGAAGAGGGAGAAGAGAAGGGAGCAGAGGAGGTGAATGGGTTGATTGAGGGGAGTGGCAGGCGAGGCCCAGAGGGTGACCCTCGCTGACCCCGTCTGTGCCTGCTTCAAGGTCACGTCCATCGCGTCAGAAGCAGGACTGCTGCTTTTGATTTCGCTCTTTCAAATCTTTTTTTTTTTCTCTTTTGCGATCCCTCTGTGCTGCTCACATTCCCTCCTGTTTACCTACCTAATTCTCTTTCCACCATCCCATCCTCCATCAGCGTGTCTGGCACATCCCAGCTCTCATTGTGCAGGCTGAGCCGCTGGCCCTCTTTAAGATCTGCATTAGAATGTTGTTTTTATATAGCAGCAAGCGGAGGCATGTGGAGTCTCTTTTGAACTGCTCAGCAAACAGATGGAGGTTTTTACGCTGCCTTTATGAGATTAAGTGAAACATTCCCATAAAAAAGACATTTCTCCATGTCCCTTCACCCTGCTCACTCTCTCTCTCTCTCTCTCTTTCTTTCTGCCTTCCCTACCTTTTTCTCTCTTCATCCTCGTCTCTTTTTTTTTTTCACTTTCCCCTTATGTTTTTTTCTGGCCCGCTGCAGGCTTGGGCAAGGGCAGCCTGCTTCTGAAAGTGAAGTGGAAAGTAGACAGGTTTGTGTTACCAATAACTACTTCCCCAGGCAGGCGAGCGCTGAGCATCTCCCAGAGTTTAGACCAGAGCGGCAAGCAGGTCTTGTGAGTCCGACACTTCAGGCAGAGAGATAGAGCAAGTTCTTGTTTCTCTGCTGCAGTGTGAACCAGTTCAACTCTGACTCAGGTAGGCTAGTGCCAAATATCCCCCACCACCACCACCACCACCATACACACACACAGACACACACATCCAGAAAAACATTCTGGCTTTTAACAGTGGTTTGACAAAACATATTCACAGTACAGACTGATACAATGAGAATGTTTAGACTCTGGGGAGCTATCGAGCAAATAGGCT
Source organism: Tylochromis polylepis (assembly GCA_015107715.1). Classification (NCBI taxonomy): domain Eukaryota; kingdom Metazoa; phylum Chordata; class Actinopteri; order Cichliformes; family Cichlidae; genus Tylochromis; species Tylochromis polylepis. Next base: position 2,353 of record VVHJ01004428.1, on the reverse strand, counting down.
CAAACGAGGTGTCATTGCTATAGTGATGACTCGAAATTTAGGGATTTTTTTTTTTCAACCCATGGGTTTAAAGTGAGTGTCTAGTTGTCTAGTATACTAGTTGAGCCACACAGGTATTTTATATGTGAGCTGCCTAAACTTACCAAACTACATTTGTTTGGGGTATGAGCAAACATGAAAAGTTCATGCTGTTGCTGACACTGTAAGTGTTTAGTGTTTTTTCTTGGAGGACCAACTTAAAAAAATGTTTAAATATAGTTTTATCACAGTTCTCGTGACTTACTTTGAAGAGAAGCTAAAACCAGTTTGGTGGGTATTTAAGTGCCTTTTTTTTATTTGCTGGAAAAGTCCCTTTTCTTCTGAGCCTTTATTTTCTGGCTTGTGTGACATTAACTTGGGCCCTCTGCGTGCAGTCCTGCAGGGGATGATAACCAACATTTTTGTTCTGAACTAAAGTAACTAAGCACATATTAAAAAGACTGACCTTTGTGGCCCTCAGAAGATAACTGACCTATGGCGATCTCCCAGCTGTACAAAAAAACCCAAAAAACAATCTTCAACGCAGCCTGGATAATTTAAAGAAATGATAAGCTTTCTTCTCATTTCTTTAAGTAATCTTCGGAAATCGTTCCCCAGGCTTCTTGAAGTACGTTCAAACCTCTTCTTTAGATGTTGGCTGCTTTTAGATGATCTCACAATGTTTCAGTAATGTTGAGGTCAGGGCTCTGGGGAGGCCAATCCATGACTGATGGTGTTCCATTGTGTGTTTTTCTAGCCAGGCATGCTTTTACTGCATTAGCAGTGTGTTTGGGATGATTATTATACTGAAAAATGAAGCTTTTACCAATCAGGCACTTTACAGATGGTATTGCATGATGGATCAAAACCTGCATTTCTGCATTGATTTTGATAAGAGCTCACCTGCATTTCACACTACTGGCTGAAATGCAGCACAAATTATGACAGAACCTCCACCTACAAATATCTCTAGAAACTCAGTGTTGTACCTTTCTCCTGACCTAATCTGTACATATTCATGATGATTTTAACCAACTTGGATTCATCACTCCATCAGACCTGTTGCTACTGATTTTCTGTCCAGTTCTTGTGGTATTTGGCATTCCTCAGTCTTTCTCAATGTTTCCCTTCCTTATAAATGGCTTATTGACAGCCACCCTTCCAATGAGAACATTTCTAATGAGGCGTCAGTGAACAGTAGATGGATCAACTGAGGGTCCAGATGCATCTCCTGGGTCGTATGTCAGGTCTTTGCTGGATTTCTTTCCTGTTTTTTCAGGAAATGACTTTCAGATACTGCTCATTTGCTATACTCACTGCACTCACTGCACACCAGCTGAGATCCAGGTATTTGGCTAATAGCTAATAGCTTTGGAATCACCTTGTTGGTGCAAAAATACAATTTTATGTCTGTCAAACTATGTTTTTTGGCATTTTTCATGAATTCAACCAAAGAAGTGTGAATAAACAATGAGTTTTTCCAACAGGCTGCTGGTAATAAATTGGCAAAAGATACAGTTTAAATTTGGTTCACTGTTAAGTCATCTGTTATGTGTATATATAACACTGGTTCATCCCTTGACTTAGGAGCCTTTTTATATTTGAATGATTCATGTTAAGTGGCTTAACAAACATACAAAAAGGAGCACTTTAAAAAGTTGGGCTCCTTAGAAGCAAAACATAAAGAAATGAGGGTCGGCTGAATATTTTTGCATAGCTTTATAATATAATGCACGTATCATATGTTATGTATTATAGGAACGATAACCACAACAATATAATATTTACACTGAGTGTTTTTATTTTTGATAGTCTTTAGCACATACTGCTGATGACATGTTAGAGAACTTGACTTTGTTCCTTTGGGTTTAAGTCACCCCTGAAAATGAAACGATTTCCATGTTTGTCTTGCAGTCACATGTCTGGATATCAACATGTGGAATCTGTAGGCAGGGGACAAGCTTTCTGGTTTCCCTTTGGTTGCATGTGGGCAAGTAGTCCACGAGGAGAGCAAAAGAGTACCAGCATATAACAGTCAACAATGAAAAAGCGACATCTGACCACTTCAACTTTTCATTACGTCTTTTTTTTTTCCTTCTTTTTTTACCACTCTGCCTCCAGAGGCTAGGTGAACAGAGTAGCTGATCAGAATGAAATTTGGGACAGAGCTCATTTTTGTGAACAAACACTGAGGATCATAACTAAAATGTGATTTGCAGTAGTTGACCACTACAGAATGTCATATGGTATTCATGTATTGTCATAGTAAAATAAAAAAAGATGCTTTTTTTCCAGGTTGTATTTGTATCTATGTTAACGTCATTTACAGGCAGTG
>VVHJ01004425.1:0-10901 GCA_015107715.1 Tylochromis polylepis | reverse complement strand
TTTTGTGAAAATGAAAAAAAAAAAAAAGAAAAAAAAGAAATATATATAAATTTTAAAAAAAAAAAAAAAGTTGATACACAGTGCTTAAAATTCTGATGTGCACACTAAGACAGCCAGACACGCAAGCAGCAAGATAGGGGAGAGACAAAGATAAAAGTAAAAGGGGCTGGTGGAGAAACGGGTGGGCTATCAGTTGACTTGGCATCTAGGGCAAGAAGACATGCAGGTAGACAAAGCAATGGGCAGGTACAGCAACCAAACAGACAAAAAGAAGAGAAGTGCCTCAGAAGGACCACAGCGCGCCTTTCAAAGGCGACTCATAGTTATTAACTATTCAATCACATAAAGGAGAGCTGAAGGCGTGAAAGGTTGCGGACCGAAGCACTTTTGCTTCAGTGCATTAAGAGCCTGGTCCAGCACTCGGGCTGCGTGAAAGAGAAATAGATTGCCTCCCAGGAAGATGACTGCTCAAAGGAGTTGGATTTTTCTCCTTAATAACAGCAATCTGCTGTGAAAATCTAATCCCAAGTACCATTTACACTGAATCTAGATAACTTCTGCTCGAAAAAGCGCACAATATGAATTTTTCATTCCCTGATATACAAATAAACAGAACAAGCCCCCCATCAATCAGGGGACGCTCTCAAAGTAAGTGAACTGGAACAGCAAATTGTTAATGAATACCGCGCTGCTAGAAATGCACATTTTAAAATAGCACTGCGAGTACATTGTACTGTGGTGAAATGAAAATGCAACTCTTCTAAAGAGTGTAAAACGCATTTGATTGTACAGAAATAGGGGGTACATGACCTTTCTGGTCATAAAAACGGAAAATCTTAAGTGAAATTCTTGCAGTGTTGATAACCATATACAAAAAACAAGCCAAGCGTGGATACTGTCCCTCAATTGAAGTAATAGCTCCGTCTCTGCCATTAAAGTCAGATATGGATGCACCCTTTAAGCCCCCTCCCCTCTTCCTCTCCTCCTCGCTGGCCTAATTCCCCCTCCTCAGTGGTGGATAAGAGGGATCAGAAATGCATCCATATGCATGGCAAACTATCTGTAGAGGGGATGTTAGGTCTCAGCCTGGCCAGCTTTCTGAAAGTACTGGTAATGACACTTAATGAAAGCTAGGGAGCTGGACTATGAGAGGGAAAGCCTTTCCCCAGCCCCCCACCCTGCATCCAGACCAGGCCTTCAGATACCATAAATAAACAAACATGCTGCGTGAGAATAGATGTGCTATTTTCCCAGCTTCTCCCATGCCATTCCATCCCTTATTTATCTATGTATTATTATTCCCTGTATTTCTGCTTTGCTTTTAAGACCAGCTCTGTAATCCCGGCTCCCCGCAGGCTTTCTGAATGGCTCGAAACATTAGCTGGACGTTGCTCCAGTAACCTCGCAGCCCCTAATGGGCTCAGTTTTGCATCTGTACTCTCCTGCTCTCCACAAATACGCACAAATGCACAGCTGTCAGACCTAAACTCAGTCAACGTGCTGGTGTGTCATACATCTCCTCACATTGCTAATCACTCTACTTACTCTACCTTTCCTAATGGATTGGCAAACTCTACCAAACACCCTTCTAGCCCTAGTTACACTGTCATCTTTTTAATTGTACTAGATGGCATACAAAGTAGTGCTTGTGGCTCATGTGATACATTTGATATGGCTGAATTTGAGAAGGGAAGGCTAGAGAGGGCGCTCCGGCTGCAGTGATGCCCGTGTAGAGGAGGGCAGTGGGGTTCAAAGTAAACACAAGGAATGAAGGGATAGAGAGGCTCTTCTTAGCACAAGCCCCTAATCAGTACAGTCAACACATGGCAGATTGGGTTCACATCTTTCTCCCCTCCCTCTTGCACCGCCTCTGTCCTTCCATCACCAAAAACGTATCCCCTGAATCAGCCCCAATTTCCCTGCTTTCAATTTGAGAGGATGTCAGATAAGAATGTGTTGCAGGCAAATACCAGGCAACACAGACCTGGCTTACTTTGAGGCAAGGTGATATTGGTTGAGAAAAATGAAATGAAGCTTCATGTAGGAGATACCATTCCAGCACCAAATAACTATTTCCCAAGCAACACATAAAATTCATATTATATTTAGGGAATGCTCCAAGTTTCCATGGTGATAGCTGAGTGACATGTTTACTTAAAGCCTCCTATGGGGTCTTGGGGAACACTAAGAGCGACAAACACTCATCTGTCTGTCTGGCAAGAGGAGAGAGTGTCCTTGGGTTAGTTGTGGGGGAAAAGTTTGCCAACTCTGGAGGCTCAAACTGCATCAGGGATGTGAGACCTCTTCTGCCGCCGCCTTTCCGCGTCCTCTGATCACCACTTGTCCCTTTGCCACTCTTAACATTTCCCAGCTACAAATGTGTCTTCAGTGTTAACAAGCTTTAGCCATCAGTCAAGGCTGGGCCACACAAGTGAGGTGCACACAAAGTGGGTAGAGGGGTAGATTAGTGGAGTGGGGGGAGTGCTAAACATGGCTGTATGTAAAGGAGAGCCCCCGCTCTGAGATGGAGACACAAATATGATGGGGCTGCATTAGCAGCAGGACCCAGAGGCACCACCCATGGGGGAAGCAGACTTCAAACACTGTTGTGCAGGCTGTTCTGAGCTCTCGGGCTGCTGATTTCACAGCCGGAAAAAACACAGACCATTAGTCACACCAACACACCGAGGCCTATGCTAATCCCAGAACAAGAAAAAATCAACATGACAGCCAATAAAATCTGGGGAGTTGTGCAGCATCTTTGTTTTTCAGTGTGTGTGATGTGCTGGTGAGTGTTTCTATTGACCCACGTTTCAGATGAGCCACTCCAGGAACACTCATGCTCCATCTGAAAGCTTGCTTCTTTGTCACTGACACTGTCTCTGGAGTCAACCGGAGCAAAAGCAGAGAGGGGCTTGTATAGATTTGCTGCCCCTCATTTTGAAGAGAAATGGGGTCTTTGCAAGAAGTATTATTTTCAGCCGGTCGTGGGCTGTCTCACATTTGAGTTTGCAATGTCTTGGTTGTCAGCTCGGAGAGAGGACACAGAGGAAAGGAAGCACACTAACTTGCGGATGGATACTCTGGCAGGGGTGGTGCTTGGACAACCATACCAACAACTTTTGCTCAAGTTTTTAATGGAAAACAGTAAAAGGTCTTGTTTCTCGGTGAAGCAAAGCAGGTGTCAGCTCATATCATGCTGCTGAACTCTATTTACTGCAATACCTGTTATATAGAGTATCAGCTAAAGTGTAGCTCAACACCAGGCTCAACCGTATGACCTCTTCTGATTTATTTGTTTCACATACTGGGGCTGCAATATTTTTTCTTCTGGTGTAAAAAGGCTATTTAAGGTAGTTCAATTAAGCATTTACATGCTCTTAGTTACCAATCCTTCACAGCTTAAGCCATCTCAAAATCACCTTTTTTCCTATACATTTAAACCAAATTTAAAGCCAGTAATAATATACTGTTATGTTTTTATACCATATTGACCTAACTGTGCAATGTGTTATGGTCCATAAATCCACATGAGTGAAAAGTGGAAGCTGGCCTTCATTTCTTGAGAAAGTTCACATTTTACACAATGTCAGAATTTTCCAAGACAAAAAAAAGGTACAATTATTCAGAAGTATTGGAATAAAAAAACAAAAAAAAACAAAAACAAAACAATGAGATCCGGACTGGGGCCTTTCTTTGTGAGGTTTGCATGGTCTGCATGCATTCTCTCCAGGGACCCAGGCTTCCTCCTACATTTCAAAGAAAGCTCGGGGTTAGGTTAACTGATGATTCTAATTTGGCCGTAGGTGTGAGTGTGAATGGTCGTCTGTTGGCCCTGCTACAGAATGGACACCCTTTCAGGGTCTCTCCGACCTCTTGCAACTAGGATGAGCTCCAGCCTCCTGCAACCCTGAATTTGATAAGCAGAAGGAAACAGATGGATGGATGTACCTAGATCTTCTCCTCTGCTGTCTTCTTATTAACCTCAATTTGCAGATTCTACGCCCTCTTGCAGGTGAACCTGTAAACACAAAGAAAGGAACAAGGTGCACTGATTTCATGTTTCAACTGAGAATAAACTACATAAATATAACTCTCCTATCTCTACTTTCTCTCTCTTGGCATAGACAAGTGATCTTACTTCTTTGCTCCTTTAGTTTCAGTGCCAGCTTTTCATTTGTTTGCCTGCAGCAATGTTGGGATGCAATAAAATGTGCATTAGCTATTGTTGGGATAAAAACCAATTACTACAAAAGTTCAGAAAGATCTTAAGAGTAGGAGTGTTTATTAAAGCAGACTTGGTTAAATTTCAGGACTGACTGGGTGACAGTGGAAAGTTTCTTGTGGACATGAGAACAGTCTAATGCAACACAAAGCCTCTACCTTGTACTGGGGCCGAGACAGAGGAAGCGAGAGATGGGGAGTAAAGGACAAAGGCAGTAGGAGTGAAGTAAAATATAAAAATCCCAAGGAACTGTTTGAATAGCAGCGATGCTGCTCTGCAGTACCCCTGTTTTTGTTTTTTTTGTTTTTTCCCCAGACTCAAGCCTGTGAAGTCTTATAAATAAGGCACAAAGGGGCACAAAGGAGCATTTCGAAAAACTGGTTATGATGCGGACTGAGAAGACCTACAGTGATAAGAGTGACATTAAGGGCATAGCTGAGTCTGGGAGATGCTATCATTACCTTTATTAAAATGACACACAACTCCCACACTGCCAGCAGTGCAGCTACCAGACCCGGCCTCATTGCATGTTTAAAACTGCAAGACCGAAATCAGTGTGAGAGAATAATGAATAAAAATTATCAACAAAAACTAGTACAGTAACAGACTTTAACTGAGTTCAAGTGTCATGTCATTATAGCAGGATTAAAAAGAGAACACTGGTATAAAAAAAATAAACTAACATTAACAGTATTTAGGTTGACTGCAATTTGGTGTTGTGCACAGGGAACACAATGAAGCACAAGCATGTATCAAGGGCCATCACCGCTTTAATTCTTTTGCACCAACACACTGTCATTGCCATTGACACCCCTGCACACCCTTCTTTTAGCACAGTGATAATAACCTTTTTTAAAGTAATGTTAATACTTCCTTATTATTTTAAACTGATATATACACAACTAGTTTTTAATTTTTAATTTTAAACTGATCTGCAAGGCCAGTAACATTGTAGGCGTGGAGCTAGACTCTGAGGTTTTCCTTTTTTTCCTGAGGAAAAAAGGATCTTGTCCAAGTTACTGTCAATACTGGACAATCCCTCTCCACCATCTTATGTTGCACAGCACCTTCAACAAAAGAACTCTAACCTCAATGCATCACCGACCGCCACGAGAAATCACTCCTATCTGCGGCCACTGAACTTTATAAGTCCTTTTCACTTGCATTAGTCGATACTCTACATAGTATAGTTTTAGTTTTGGAATGTTTGGAATCTTTCTTTATTTGAGCACCTGTGACAAAACAATTTTTTTCTGGGATTAATTAAGTATTCTGATTGACTCTGATTAATGAACATTGGGTGGCATTTTAAACAATTATCCTGGTTTTGACATCGTTCAAAGACTTCTTTTGATATAATAGCCTTTAATAGACTTTAAGGCAAAAATCTATCCACAGCCTGTCAGTGGCCACCCTGATGTGTCACTCATTTGCCGAGCTTCAGCCGCGGCATCATCATCTCCTGCTATTCAGAGAGTCAGTGGCTATGAGCACACCAGCGCCATCACAATGACCTTTCCACAAGCCTAGGGAGCACGCAAAGCAGAGGAGAGGCAATAAAAGTAATGAAAGAAGCAAAGGCAATTAAAGTGGTATGTGTGAGGGGAGTGTGGCGGAGATGAGCCTAACTGGAGGCGGGCCTGGAATCAACTACAGCTCTATATCCCCCGTAATCCCTATGTGATCGCAGAACAACCCTGGTGTGCTCCCAGTCTGATCATCCTCTTGCAGCATTCACCAGCTAATCCGTGAAAAAGGACAGCCGTGCACATACATGCCACATGCACACACATATTAAAGTCACAAGATGTATGCACATCTGTGCACATACCATTGACATAATTATTACAGTCTGCACACAATATGCACTAAACAAGAAAGTAAGGAAACTGCTATTACCCAAAATCACTCACTCACACACACACACGTACGTTTAGTTCTACTGTAGAAAATGAGTTGCTCTCACTCCCGCCCTCTGCGGCGCAGTGCTTCTTCACGGCCAGTGAGAATCATTAATGCCCTTCCTCTGATGCTGCCACACAACCAACAGCAATTATTTCTAAAAGCAAAAAGTGAAAACAGCTAACACACAAATATACACAGTACGTAATCATTATTTTTTTTTTGTTGTTGTTGTTGGGCTGGCTTTGTGGGGTTGACGAGGTGGCAGAAGCTTGGACTTAATTTTCTCTAACGCAGTTTACTGACCGCAAAATGACAAGGATGCTTTTGCTAAACTAATTAAGAGGCTGCAGAGCTGCTTTTACCATGTGACACTGACAGCACTTAAGGAAGCTGACGCAAAGCCTTCCAGATAAGCTGGAGATGTGCTCCTGGCTCAGGACTCAGAGCATACATAAAAACACACACGTGGAGGAAAAAAATACATGTGTCTGAAATCATGCATGGAGTCACCAACATGGATATAAAGAATAGCACTGAAGAGCAAAGAGCAAGTAACAATGTGTACAACAAAAAGTCCAGACCAAAACAAATATAAAACTAACAAAACAAATACAAATGCAGCACTGAGGTCTCCGGTGGATCGAAACCATGACCTCTTCAGCTGTTAATGTGGGGGAAAAAAACATTTAATACTACTGCTCATTTATGCCTTGAGCCCAGAAAAAGACCTCATTATCTTATCAGCTTTAGGAATACACAGAAGGGCAAAGTTATGATTCTCCCCTTTTCTTGACAACAGAATATGATCTTGCCTGCAGTGTACAATTAGTGAACAGAGTGACCTGCGGAGGCCTACTTGAAACAGGCTGTGCGGTCCACGCTAATGACCAAAATGCTCTGCAAGGGGCTGGCATCGTGCCCCTCCATCAGCTCTGGCCATCTTAAAAAGATACCGCTGTTGAGAGAAACGAGATGAGACTCCTTTTCTTTGCTATTATAAAGCACTCACATCACTGCTGTGCTTGGGGCTTGTAGGGCACTGGCAGCTTAAAGAAGGGAGAGCTGGTGTGTGACTAGACCTGATCAGTATAAGCTGTGGTCCTGGCTGCTTGGATGCTGAGAGCAGTTCTGGGCGAGTGTGATTGCTCTGAATCATCATGTTAGAGTCAGCTGGTGGTCTGTATTTTGATCACCTCTTTAGTTTTAAGCTAGCCCTCTCCTGCTGGCCTTCGCTCTCAGCTGGAAAATCCTTTACTGCAGATGAGACGTAACACGGGGAAGACTTGCCACCCCACGATTCTTCTCTGTCTCTCTCCCTCTCACTCACACAGGCCAATTTACAAGGTACACCTTTAAACTCTAACACAATCACACAACAGCTTTTGCATTAATGCTACTAATTCTACTACAGTGAGGTGACCTTCAGCTAACAGAAAGGACTTGCTCGAACAGAATATCTAAAACTAGAATCTATATATCTGCATTAAAAAATACATACAAACAGCATTGGCCAAGGTGAATATAGTTACCACATAAAAGGTTTATTAATTTTACTCCCCAGCATGTGAATAGAATAGAATAAAATACCCCTTTATTATCATTGAACATGTACAACAAAATTATGGGTGCCCCACGCCAACTGTGTAGGAATAAATTAGTAAGAAATAGTAATAAGTAAAACAGTAGGAATAGATAACAAACAGGAGAAATATATGCATTTAAGAGGAATATATACAAAACAAGAGACAAGCACAAAGAGTGTGACAGGGTATCCAAAAGTTGTTCTAAACTTCTCAAAATGAACCCGTCTTGGAATTATAAAAGTCATTTTAAAAAGTATGATACGCATACTCAAAATCTGGTTTGTCTCTTCCTAGATTGGATCAGTTGATTAAAAAAAAAAAGATTAAAAAAAAAAACAATAACAAAAGGAAAAATGAACATTTTCAGAGGTACATTTGTTTTGGCTCTGCTTTGTACCTTTGCTTGGCTTTCTTGCAGCTGAACCATACCAACCTCTGGATGGCACTCTGCAGCTCTATGACACACTCCTGGAGACTTCTTACAGTCCTCTACTAGCTACGGAAAGAGATAATGGATGGCTGTCAGTTACGCACCTCTGTCCTCATCTCCCCTAATCAGCTCTCTCATCTCATAGAGCCAGAATCCCGGAGCTTCACGAAGGACTAAGTTTTACAGTCACGTTCCATCCTAACTCTGTGGCGAAGATTTTAAGCACATAGGTGGGCAGATGAAAGATACCCCTTATATGCATGAAAGAGATCAAATTGGGATTAAGGAGATTAATTTCTGATGGTAATTGAGAGGAAAACTTTTTCATCAGATTTATCTAACTTTCCAAAAGATGTCAAATGTGGTGTGATTTAATTTGCTAACAGATGAATGGTTGGTAAATTGCTGTGCTTCAGGCTTGTGTCCCTTTGGTTGGTGTAAAATCATATATCGTCAAATTTCATGACTTCAGAAAATCTGACTCATTTCTCTTGGCTTCCTCTGGGGTTAAAAAATAATTACTAGTTTTGAAACACAAATTCAGACTGAAACTAATTCAATTTGGGAGCATGGCTGGAGGGTGACTGTGAGTGGTATATAAATGGTTCTAGCTAGGCTTCAATCAGAAGACGAGCATAGGGAAACAATACCCCTTCAGAGATCACAAAACGACCTTGGAAATCAAACAGTGCAGACGCTTGGATGCGATCATGAAATCAGACCATATGGCTCACCATACGGTGAATGACATAAATACAGACAACATTGTTTTCCTGTCACAAAAGTGGTAAATTGTCAGGATTAATGTCTCTTTAGTTGTATGTTTCCAAGCATTTAGATTCACAGATGGCGTTGGAGTTGGACATTGTCAGAAGTTGTGATTTGCTGCCAATATTGCAACAAGTCTGTTAAATTTCTTCCAAGATCAGCTGTTAAGTCATGTTACTGCAAAGTGGAAGTGAAGTAGCAGTCCACATACAGTTACAGAGCAGGCTGCCAAGTGCTGAGGCGTATAGTGTGTATGTTGTGTGTAAAACTGTATGCCAGGAGCTTCACGGCAGATGTTTCCTGGGCTGAGCAGCAACTCTATAAGTAGGTGGTCCAGTTCTTTTGTCCATATAGTGTATATCCATTGCGACTGAAACCTCATACTGAGAGTTTCAGCAAACTCCAAATCGTTTAGTTTTTAACTTAAAATAAAAGAACAGGCCATGAAACTGCTTTTCAATTTGATGTCAAGTTACCTTTTTAGGCCTATAGATAAAAATGTCTCTAACTCTTCAACCCCTTTGATTAAAGTCTGCATTTCAATTATATCTTGGTTGTTTGATTTAAAAATACTGCGGTACCCTTAAGTCCTAGTAGATGAACCTATGGCATAAATTTTAAAATCCTATGTTGCTTCATTCTGAAGTCATTACATTCACAAGACTTTCAGAAAACTTGACCTATGACCTTAAGGTCAAGGTCACCAAGATTCAAACTCCTCCGAGACTTTTAGCAGATGGACCTATGGTCCTAGGTGACTTCCTTCTCAGGTTATCACAAACTTGGGTGTCCGTGCTGCCTCTCTGCCTGCCTGGCAGGGTGACCACAACACTCCATCAGGGTATTGTGGTCATCTCAATACCCTGAGATGTGAGCTGAGGGGTAAAAGCCACTGTGGTGGTGTACAGAAGCAAAATCACAAAAACTGTGTAATTGTTCAGATACTTATAGACCTAACTGGATTCGACATAAATTCTGCATCAGCGCAACTTAAGCTGCATCCTCACTGGAAGCAATTTGCTCCCCACATGTCACATTGAAGCTGATGCCTGGATAACTGTGGGGGGGCTCCGATTGCCTAGGTAACCTTTTACTACCAGGTCGTACGTTAATCAATGGTATCCTGCACTGTCATTGTTTATTCGCCTGGAAGTTGAGAAAAGTTTATTTTGGTTCCCGCCTACTTTATGTTGCTAACAGTTATTTCGCCTGCAGCCACTTGAAGTCACCAATGTCATTCACTTTCTTCTGTGGCTACTTGCCTCGTTGTTGTGAGTTGGTTTGAGTTTGAGTTTGGATGCAGCTTTGGCAAACAACTCCAGTAACACAGCAAATAAAGAGGTATTTTTTCAAGACCCTAAAGTCACTGTCCTCTACATTTTTCCCTCAGTCCCATTTTAGTAATTATTCTGACCCGTTATTCCTGTTGCCTGGCTTGTTTTCGGCACATAAGGCATGCTTTAAATTTAGAAACAGCATTTGGATTAAAATTATTTAAAGTAATTACCGTAAATTGCGGACTATAAGCCGCTACTTTTTTCCCACACTTTGAACACTGCGGCCTATACTAAGGTGCAGCTAATGCATGGTTTTTTTTTTCATGCCGCCAAAAACATTTTGCCTCGTAACAGTAGACCAATAAAATTGGTAGGTAGTTCACAGAGGTCCAATGAAATTGTGCGATAAATCAAGCGCACTTTCACAATTAAATTATTGTAAATCAGTCATTTGTACTCACCCTCATCAAAATGGAAAACACTCGAAGAAAAGCGTATGATGCAGCGGCGAGAAATCATTTACCAAAACAGGCCGCATGCGAAGAGCATCTTTAACTCAAGTCTGCCAGTGGATCCTAAATGCGTGGAGCCGTGTCAAAACATCCACCATCACCAACGGGTTTCGAAAGGCTGGACTGCTGCGTGATGAAGAGGACCACGTGCGCTCAAGTGAGAGCGACAACGAAGAGACTGAAGTGAGTGACGAGATCCCG